>CM062344.1:1603468-1678468 GCA_031216105.1 Dalbergia cultrata | reverse complement strand
TCGATAGTGAAAATGATCAAAGACTTCTTTCAACTGTGATATCAGCAATATTTAACAAAGAAAACACAAATTGTAATGATTGCTAAATACAAAATCACAGTTGGCTTTTGATGAAAAAGTCACATGCCAGGTGGTGTACGTACCACTAATCAGCATTGAAGTCCTAACTAAATCCAATCAAGTTGGATGCAGTGATCAACTAGACACGAATATGATCATTACTTCGCTTTTGGAGCATTTTCAAAGGGTTCTTGTGGCCAGTTGTATGTTCAATCAGCTTTTTGGTTCTTTTTCCGCAAAAAAAGGAATTACTCCTGGTGAAAAAAAATAATAGTTATTAAAGATTATTGAATTTTGAAAAGTTTAATGAATACATATTGGCATGTTTAGCCTTGACTTCAATTGAATAGCAGGTTCCTCAACTCTGCCCCCCTTTTTGGTTTAGCAGTCACCCCAACTTATGATGATGTTATTTATAGTAATTTCATATATTCATCTCATCATTAGTTTGCTTTCTGACTTTTCTCATGCTATTCTCATATAGCCTCACTAACATTCATTATAGCTGCTCTCTAATGCAGCAAACTTTGGCGCCATCAATTTTTTTAACCTTTTCATTTGTCCTTCAAGTCATTGGATTTGAGTGTTGCAAGTTGCAACGAGTAATGTTAAGTTATAAACAACCATGCTCGTAAAAACTTGCATAAAAGTTTTATGTCCTTTGCTGTTAGTAGTTTAGAAAAGTGGAAACGCTCAAGTGAATTTTCTTGTTATAACACAAAAATCGAATGGTATTTGGCTTGTGGGTCACTTTGTGTCTTAATTGTATCAATTTGAAGAGTAAAACTATGGGTGTCTAAATTTCTACCCATAACATAATGATATGATGTACGTTAATTTTCTAATACACTATGTCACTCCCCCAACCCCCACTTCTCGTTCTCCTCCTCCTCCTCCTCCCAAAAAAAAAAAAAAAACCATTCATACTCATTCATGAATTATATCAGGCAAGACCTCTTAACTTTGCTGAGTCCGAAAAATCTGGCAACAAAAATTGAATAGACATATATTCTTGTTCGGTTGTCCCGGCCCCTTCTGTTTGTTGTGAGTGTATAGAACAGCCATTATTGACTCAAAATGCTTATATTTTGTTGCATATTCTTTTTCCATTTTTTAAATATTTTTGCACTATTCTGTCCTATGTTTCGTATTATTTATCTTGAATACTAAACTTTCGCCTTACGCTATGATTTTAAATTATAATCTGAAGCTTTATTTTAGCCTTAATTGAAGGTATTCACAATAATCTTTTTTTTTTTTTTTTACTTGGAAGAAGATTTATTCATAGATGAGTCGGACATTTATAAATCGAAAAATGTATTCTGAGTCCTAATCAATGCTTTTTGCCAGAAAAGTATCGATGCAGAAGCATATTTCTATTTCACAATAGAGGTTAACGCGAAAAGTACTACAATTTGAAAATTCTTTATCACTTCTTTCAAAGAAGATCTGAACCTGTCTATAAGATCATCAAAAAAAAAAAAAAAAGTATTCATATGGAGAGAACCAAAAATATCATGAAAGAAACAAAGGAGACAGAAAAACAATTCCAAATGAGACAGGAAAAACACTCACAAAAGGGTAAAAAGAGCAAAACAAAAAATACAAAAATCTAGGAAAAAATGTTAGGATTGTGTTAGAAAAAAAAAAAGAGATGGCAGCCCTTTACCAGCACACTAATTCAAGAAAAGATAAGAGAAAGAAGGTATTCCCAATAATAGCATATTGAATGCAATTACGCCCACAAAGTTTCTTTTAGGTAATTATATTTCAACATCTATATGGGTGTAAAAATCCTTGTGAACCCATGTGAATGTGAGATGAGTGATGAAAACAGAATAATTTAAAAAAAAAAAGTAAATAATGAGACCCATATATTTTGAGAGTAGAGTATTTGGATGTTTGAGAATATTGAATATTATAATAGTAAAATTATTTCTTTTATATATATATATATATACAAAAGTCATTACCTGCATTGTTTTTTATAATTACAATAATCACAACGCAAAAAGTTAGAAAAGCATGCCTAAATATCAAATTAAGAAACGGTCAAGGGGAGGCAGAGAAGCCTATTGAATGCTGCATGCCAAGGAAAGCTGAAACTGCAAGCTCCTTTGAATGCCCCGGAAAAAAGGCCAAAAGCAAACCATCATCATGAATATTCCAGCAAAATTACAAATGTCCAACAACATCGTTCAAGATAATTAAACGAAAACTATACACTGAACTGATTGCGGAAAAGAAACCGATTATTAATTGGGACTGGGCAAGATTAACCACCAGTAGAATACCAAGTGGTGTCGTAGCTGGAGCAAACTAATCAATCCAAATTAAATGGTGATCAATGGCCAACATTAACATGAATGAAGCAGAACAGAACAGAACAGAACAGTGATCACACACGTGACACACCCCTGGCCCTGAAGGAGCAGGCTGTCCCTTGTACTGCAAATGTTAGTTAAGATTCTCATCTTTTGATGGCACTTTTTGCCTCATTATTTGCGGGTCTCACTGCTCCATCTGCTCTTGTGCTCTGCTCAACCATGGCAGGCCAAGATACATATATAGGACCCATATATAAATAAATCCTCCCACCAAAGCCTACAATCATCCTCAGTTTTATTTATTTATTTATTTATTTGTTTATCTACCCCACTACTCACTACGTAGTACGTACTCACCTCAGACATATATGCATACATACTAGCTAGCAAACGTACGGTGTCTGAAGTGTTATGCCACAACTTCCCCAAACAGCCAACATATACACGGACATAGATATAGCCCCCTACCTTTTTTTTTTTTTTTTTTATCAAAATCGGGGTATCCACCGCCGACAGAGGTGACTAATCTCCCTCGGGCCACAGAGCTCCTCGGGCAAGAAACTACAGCCATGAGATGCACTCCATTCCCATGAGTCAGGAATCGAACCCCTAACCACATGGTTAAAAGACAAGGTGAGCTAACACCACGCCACACCTTATGGTTTAGCCCCCTACCTTCTTCCACTTATCCAGCAGCACTCCAGCTATATATACCACCAATCTAGAAACCAAAGAACAATAATTTAATACTTATCATTATTCATTACTCCTGAGACTACTTTTCTTAAAATAAGGACAGAACAAACGGCAAAGGTTACAGAGTCTCTTCGCAAGCTTTTTGTTTTTTAAGATTTGATATAGATTGTTCTAATCTTAAACCGTTAGGATTGATTAACTCCTCAACAATTCCGTATAATTCATTGTGTTTAATTTCTATGCAATATATTTTTTCTATTTCAGTTCATCTGTTAAGTTTTTAATATTTTTTTTCATTTTAGAACATCTGCTCTTTTCTAATATCAATATATAGCATCAATTTTTTGCTTCAAATAATATATTTAATCTAATTAATTACGTTAATGGAAATAGTATTGTAATGAAGTGTTACAGTATATCTTAAGCTGTGTTTTTGTGTGTGTGTGTTTTTTGACAAATGAATTGAAACGAATAGAGTAAAATAGTTAATAGAATTTCACTAAAATGACAAATTATGATAGTATAGTTATGATAGTGAGTAGTTTTTATTTTGTGATTTGTTAGTTTCATAAAATTCTATTAGTTGATGGTATAAAGTTATATTTTAAATTATCAGTGTAAAGAAATAACATTCTCAAGTTTTATTTAATAATTAAATAAAAATTACACAAGATATATAAAAAATAATAATAAAATTAAAGAATTTAATTTGTGCACAAAAAAAATTAAAGAATTTTAAATTTTTTGTGCATTTACATTCTCAAATTGTCATGTAAATTTATATGTAAAAGAAATTCTTGTAAAATTTACGCTGCTATGTATATCTATATTAATTGTTCACGAAAAAAAAAAAACCTTGCCATATTCATTTGATTAGGATGCGCATGGCACGCAACAGCAAATGTCATCCCTCCACACTTGGTACTGCAGTCTGCACAGACGAAAACTCAACTTGCGCCTTCAAATACAGACACAGTAAGTGGTACAGTGTGTGTCTATATATATATATTCACTAGCTATAAAGTTCTCAATTTCGATTATATATTAATTGAATAATGCTGGGCATACGCAGCTAAATATAATTTGAATTGTATTCACCATCACATTTTGCATGTGTGAGTAAGAGTGTGTATATGAGGATGTAGCTCCAACAATAATAGACGTTTAGTTGGCCTAATTCATTGGCACTGGGATTTGTATAAAATAAATTATAAAGACCCGACGGCAAAACTTTTACGATTTGAGCTATATATCTACTATTATAATATTTTAGAGTCATTTCATGAAAAGTATTACAAGTATCTTTCATATAATGATTTAGGATTCATTTTTCTAACCATTTATGTCTACAGATTTTTGTACTTAATTTACAATTAAATTATTAATTATTAATAAAATCAAATATACTATTATTAAAGATTACGTGAATCAATAAAATTGGAATCATTAAGATATATTCATAGGATTACAAATCATTAAAATTATTATTTATAATTAAAATTAAGAATCTTTGATAATGGAAAACAAATATAGAATTAAGAATCATTGAAAAATGGATTAGATATAAATGTATTGGGGTGATTAAAATATTAATGGGGCCATTATAACAAAAAATCAAGTGATATGAGAAAAAAAATAAAAAAAGGGAATGTCTCAGATCAACGAAAATTTCTCCATTACAACAAAAAATCTTGTGATAAAAAAAAAGGGAATGCCTTGATCAGATCAACAACAAGGTCTCCTATTTGTAGTGCAGGATATTTTAGGGGCAAATCTTTCTGTTTTATTTTTTATCCATTGTTATTATATTTGATTTTGTTATATCCATGTGATTTCTTGATCTGTCATGTAATCATAACATCAGAAAAAGCAAAACATGACTATTATTATTGCTCATTGAATTCCTATATATATTTAATCATCGATTTACGTGTAAAGTAAAAATTTGTTAATTGCATTTGGATCACACTATTAATAATTAACGAGTTTAACAAACTGACAAACGGATTTATTTGGCTAAAATAAAAGGTAGTGAACCAATTTGTAATTATCTATTCTAATTTGTCTGATACTTAATGAAGGATTTTGTTAGATTATTCATAGAAAAGAGATAAATTTGTCTCAGAATTTTACAGAGGAGCATTTTTTTTCTATCAATCTATTTTAAATTGAAATGAAAGCAAGCATTTGTCATTTCTAAAATTAAACAAAGTAAATAACCACCTCTAAAAATACAATGCGTCATCTGTGAGTTGCACATCTGTAAAAATAACAAACCTAGTCTTTTACTTTTTTTTTTAGCGAGACATTCATTTATACAATAATATACATCAATTGAAAAATATACACAATATTATATATTATATATAAATTATATTATTGTTATAATTATAGATTATAAATCTCATATCTACTATACTAATATTTCAGACTCATTTCATAAAAATCATTACACGTGTCATTCATATGGTGATTTAGGCTTCATGTGACATTCACATAGTGATTTAGGCCCCACATTTCTTAATCTTTATGTCTAAAGATTTTTTTAAAACTTAGTTTACAATTTACTTATTAATTATTTTTATACAAAATAAAATCAAATATTACAATCATTCAAGAATCGAATATTACAATCATTAAAAATTACAATTTGCACTAATAAAGAACTCATGTCAATATAATTACGACTTATAATTAAATTAAGTAACATTAATAACCTCACATTATGAAGGTAATATTAAAAATTATGAAGGAAATATTTCTAAAATAAATAAGCTTTAAAATTAGTATTTTTTTTTAAAGAAAATGGACAGGTCAACTTGTTAACAGATTACTAATTAATTGATTTTTATATGATAATAATTCAAAATTAAATTTCTACCAAATTTATTCTTAATCAAATATTTAAGAATCATTAATAATACAAATATGATAATTTATTTTTAATCAAATATGATAACAATTGATATAATACTATTATTTAATACTCATTACATAAAAAATTTTCCATGCGTTATTCATAGAAAAATTATACCCCATCATTTCATAATATTAATACTTAAAGTAAGTTTTTGAATTTAATTTACCTTCTAATTATCAATTATTTTTTTTAATAATACCTTTATATCTCTCTACCATTAACAAAAGTAATACAAAAAATAAAATATAACATAAACAAAATTATAATTCAATATATTATACCATACAAATTATATATATAATTATAGTATTAATGATAATAAAGCTATTATATTTATGTTACATTAGTAGTATTTGTTATTATGGATATTTATATTTTAAAGTTCAAAGTATTATTAAATTTTTTTTAATAAACCCATAAATATCAATAGGGATTCAATTTTTCATATGGAATGAGGAATGGAGACCCATGACGAGGATGTGGATGAGAATGGAGGCAAAATTCTAAATGATGATGGGATTAGAAGAAAATTTTCTAACTTCAAATTTAGCACTTTTGAAAATCATAATAAAAAAATTATCTATCTACCTATATCACTATATTCTATTTAATTTTTTACAACTTGCATATTCCAATCTATTAATTCCATAATTTTTTCATACTAATTTTTTTGAAAAAAATACCTTTAATTTTTCAACACTAAAATATTATTAAAAAAATTAATTCCACAATTTACACTTCTTTGATAATGATACTAAATATTTATTAATTTCAAAAATTAAATAATTATATTACTTTTTTATTCAAAATAATATTATAATTGATATACTACTCTAATAATTGAGATTATATAAATAAGAATTATATATTTTTTACTAATTATTACACATTAATTATAACATATATTTTAAAATTGATATTTTAATTTATCAAAAGGATGTACAAGGAAAAAACATGTAATTGAAATCATATAAATTAAATTTATTCATTATTTTTTAATTAGAAAATATATTTTTATATTTTTATAAATTAAATATTTTAATTTACTGAAAAGATATAAATGGCTAAGGATGATAAAAAAAATTAAAAGTGGGTACATGCGGGAATCACCCACAATGGAAAAGGGAGTTGAGACATATTTTATCTTCATAGGGACGATCAATGGTGTTAGGTTCCTGTTTATTAAACGGGATAGCAATGGGGATAGCACACATTCATTTTTGTAATTATTTTTATTGTATTTACATTATGTATGCATTTTAATTTTAATTTAGATTATGTTTCATTAATAGTATTTGTTATTATATATGGATATTTATTTTCCAAATTATAAAATATTTTTAAATTTTTTCTCTTTTTGAAATTTGTTAATAAACCCCTAAATATCATAGGGATTCAAAATTCCTATGGAAAATGGGAAATAGGGACCCATAAGGGAGATGAGGATGAGGATGAGAGACAAAATTCTAAACAGTGATGGGAGGCGTGAGACATGTCCCCTTTCTCATGGATATTCATTATCCTCCCTATAAGTGGTTCATGATATAGTAAAATTATTCATTTATTCTCTTTCTTTATTCAACAATTTCAACTTTCAAAATGTGTAAAATTTTCATAAAATAGGCTTTTTATTGTTAGTTGTAAGTTATCTATCGAGATTTTTTCAACTTTATAAATATGATATTCAAAATAATATATAAAATAGAATGACATATTTTATATTTTGTCCACTTATTTAATTATTTAAATATTAACTTACTTTTAAGATAAATTTATATACTCAATTTTCAATAATGATCAATAAACTATTTTTTATTATCTCCCCGTGCATCGCATGGGTCAACGACTAGTTTATTTATATATTTAACTGGACCAAAAAAATATCAAGCGATCCATGTCATCGATTGTATTTGTGATACTCTCATAATTTATCATCCATCAGTTACATTATTGGCACATAAGTAACCGATCAATTTTACCAATAGCAGTTAATTTTATTTGCGGATTGAACTTGTATATACAAGAAAAGATTATTGGTTTGAATATTTGCTATGCAAATTCGTTATCGAATCATTTGCACCGTTGGATCAAAAATTGAGTACTGCTATTTGGCCCGATTACATACATTTACTGAAAATTCAGTACAAAAAAAAAAAACTTGTTTAACCAATCCGAATGCATTGTAAGTGAAAGTAGGAGAGAGATCTTCAGGAAAAAGCGACAATCAATGGATGAAAGCCAATCGCACTCTTCATTTTGCTATTACGAAAATGATCTTCCAGCTGCAAAACAATTTCCTAAATATATTCCAATTTAGTTTCAATAATATTTTAGCATTAGAAAATGAAGCCTATCCTCGTTCGTCAGGTTTTCGATCATTTGATTGATCGAACTTCATTAACTTTGTAATATATATTGAGCATTTGATGAATAAATAAAATTAAATTATGTAGGAATCATGCATCTTGCATGCGAAAGGCACAGGACGTGTCTAGAGATGAATGTACATAAATGTGAGTGGGGCCAAAAATCATAGGAAATGGACAAAAGTTGGCGGTTTTGAAGGGTGGGTGGATACATTCAATATTGTGGGCGTTTGCCTACTGATTTTGTGTCTCTGTCATGAGAAATGGCTTACATCGATCCCTCTCTCCCCTCTTATCAACATCATCACCACTCCCTCTTATCTCCATCAGCATCATGTCCTTTTAGAGGTAGACCATCATCTAGGGATTTTTACCCGAATAAAATAAAAAAAATAATAATTACGTGAATAAACGGAAAAGACATTAATTACCAAAATGAACCGTTGTGAGTAGGCATGAATCTGGCGTCACGCGTGATTCATTAACGTGAATACGCGTGGGACTCAAACGTATTCGTGTTGTTAATGAATCACGCGTGGAATGCGTATTCATGTTGTTAATGAATCGCGCACGGCCCGTGCGTATTCCCGGCCTCAAACACATTCACTATTCATTTTCTCAGTTTCTCACCATCTTTCTGTTATCATGGCGAATAATCTTTACCGCTTGGATGATGTTCACATATTTACAAAACTAGATAACCAAGTATTTATTATTTAAGTTTTAGAATGCAAAAATAGTTTAGTTTAGTTTATGAATTTAATAATTGTTAGGTATTATTATAAATAGGTATTATTGCAATTAGTGATATATATTTTAAATTAGGTTAGTTTAGTTTGAAAAATAGAAATATGGTTAGTTTAAAAATATTGAAAGTTAGTAGACTTTAAAATATTTAAATGTTAAGTTTATTTTATCTTAGGTAATTAATATAGTTTGGTTTGTTGGTATTTAATTAGTGTAACTTTTTTGATTAATATAGTTATTTATAAGGCTAGTTTTATTTAATATTTAAAGTAATTTTAATTTAGTTTATTTCAGTAATGTAATTATTTATTTTGGTTTAAGTAAGTATAAATTAGTTAAGTTTATTGTATTAATTTAGGTTATTTTATTTAAATAGTGTAGTTTATTTGCTTAAGTTATGTAAAGCTTGTTTTATTTAATTTATTTAAAGTTGATGTGATTTAGTTTATTGCATTAATTTAGTTAAGTTTATTTAATGAGTGAAGTTTATTTTATTAGTTTAGTTATCTAAACCTAGATTAATTTAATTTAGTTAATTTATTTCATTAATTTACGTAAGTTTATTTAATGAGTGAGATTAGTTTAGTTATCTAAACCTAGATTTAATTTATTTAAAGTTATTTTAGTTAATTTATTTCATTAATTTAGTTTTATTTATGTATAAGTTAGTATAGATTAATTAGTTACGTTTATCGATTAATTAAGTTAGTTAAAGCTTGTATAATTTAATTATTTTAAAGTAATTTTAGTTGAGATTAGTTGATTAATTTAGTTAGTTTTGTTATGTTTTGTTTAAGTTAGTATAATTGAATTAGTTAAGTTTATTTAATTAATTTAGCAAAGTTTTCTAAATTAGTGTAGGCTATTAACTAAGTCACTTAATTAATCAAATATTTTAATTTTTTTAAAGTAGTTTAAGTTTAGTTTATTTAAGTAATTAAACTTTGTTATTTTTGTATTCAAGTTAGTATAGATTAAGTAGTTAAGTTTATTTCATTAATTTAGTTAACTTCAGTAATTAGTGTAGTTTATTCAAGTATCGTATTCAAGGGCTTCATGCGTATTCATTAACAACAAAGAATACGCATGGGCTGGGCATAGACAATTCATGAATGAATACGCATGAACTTCAACGTATCCATTTGCTTGAATACGATTGCTCCTGCGTATTCAATATAGGCATGAATACGCTAGGGGCTCATCGTATTCTGCTTAAACATGAATACGCATGAGCTCAGCGTATTCATGCCCATATTGAATACGCTAGAGCCCCATGCCAGATTTATTTCTATATTTTGGCCCACTTCGGTACCAAATCATTTTTTCGTTTATTTCCGTAAATAATGTTTTTTTTATTTTATTTTGGTAAAAAAGCCCCATCATCTATATATACATTCAACATATTTCATCTTATCCACTTTTAATTATCAATGAGATTGTAGAAAGAAAATCTAAATAATTGAGATCTTGCTTTCTCAAAATCGTCTAAAGCTATCGTACCCCCCGCAATTAATTATTAGTTTCTTTTCTTCCATTACTTAGTTCCTTGGAAAAATTTAAAAAGCATAATCATGAAAAAAATAATAATAACAAACTTGTAGCTTAGGCCATCATCACTTGTCTCACTAATTATAGTTTTTTTTTAAAAAATAAATAAATGTGCTCAAAATAACATCACTCAATTCAAAATATAGGCACCTTGGATTTTCTTGAGTTGTGAGATCTCACAACAGAAGCATATATGCAAAACTCGACTTTACTTTGTGACTATCATGTCAATTGTGGTAGTTGAACATGAGTTTCGGCCACCGATAAATAGTTTTTAATTTTTATATTTTATTTTTCATTTAAAACTTTTACAAAAAAAATATTAAAAATTATGAAAATTATAAAATTTAGTTTTTATTTTTTATTTATAATTTTTTCATAAAATCCTGAAAATAGAAAAAAACTAAAAATAAAAATTGTTCTGAAATCAAATACAACCTTAGTTTTTTTTTTATCAAAAAATCATTAAATCAGTAAATACTTTATATATCATATTTTTGTTTAAATGTTTAATAAAATTAATGAGAAGAAAATATAGAAATGATAATATTTTCTACTTGATCTCACAATTTAAAGAATAAAAAGAAAGAAAAAAAAAGGAAGACTTTAAGTAGTAATACAGAGATATATTATTTCTTCCTAACCATTCTGCTCTCAATTTTCCAAACATAATTAACTTAGGTTTAACCGTTTAACAATTTCACTTGTTTTCATTCCGTCCATTGTATGTAACCATTCTAAATATACCAATAGAGCGACAGTGTTCAAAGGAAACAAACTCATTAAACTAGGATTTGGGGTCCCGGGGGATCGAACGTGGAGTAATTAAGAGGCAAAGCCTTTGATTACAAGTGAAAAAAAAGGCAGAAAAAGAAAAATATTGTATTCATGTGTGTTACATAAAAATTTGGTTAAATAAATATAAAAAGACTATATATATAGTTTTTTATTTTATTTTTTATCAAGTTCCTACGTTGTCAAAATTATTGCAAACATATTTTTGAGTAAACGATCATGACAAAAGTTAAAACATCAAATGCTTTTGGTAGTATAAGAGGGCAAGTCCCAGCATAGTCAATATAAGATTTTAGATATTTATTGTTTTTAAATTTTGTAACAGTATATGGGTTGTTTTAGGGACTTGATTACAACAAAAATATTACAAAATAGGGATATAATTAAAGTTTTAAAATTATAAGGATCAAATTAAAAATTAAGTAAAATTATAAGAACCTTCAGATTAAATAAGCCAAAAAATTTTATAAGTAAATTAATTGTAAAATTTAAAATTCAGAAGTAAAAAAATTTCATATTAATAGCAGAAATTAAGTTTATTTATCTAATAATTTAATTTTGATGTACTAATTATCACCCAATTAAATATTTTATTTACATGATATTCAAAATAGTATAAAACAAGTCAAAATATGTTTACTCGTATAATAATACATAATTAGTTGATACTATAAGACTCTTTTACAAGATCAAGACAACAGAGGTTTTATTTTTGTTTATTGTTCAACATCACAAACCTGTTTTTGGATACATATATAGAAAAAAGAATCATTTAAATATTACACTAAAGTATAATTTTGATACAATTGAGTATAAAAGATTTTATACTATTTATCAATCAAATGTTAGATCCTATATGAATTTTAAAATAATATAATTATTGTAAGGATCATTATATTTGAGTTTAATTTTAATGTATTGACATTAGTGCTTTATCAATTTTTTCATTCAAATGACCATCTAAGTAATGAATAAGAGAGTCAACTATAATCACTGAAGTAAGATTACATGACCGAATGACAATATAGTACTTTTTACATTTTGACACATTAAAATAATATATTTACATATATTGGTTTTGATACATTATTATATTAATATATAAAAATTTTCTACACTCTTACGCTTCCATTAAAAAATCAATAATATACCACTATATGTGTATCGAGAAAGAAGTATTATGATTTTATATAAGAGATTTTACAAAATGCAATAAAGTGTTACCACGTAATCAATTTCTGATTATTCTGTTCCAGTTTTTGGTATTATATACCAATGCACGTAAGATTTAATTGAAATATCTAATTAGTTATCAAAATGAAGAGAAATGTTCAACTAAGAAAGAGAAAAAAGAGAGAGAGAGAGAGGGGGGGGGGGGTTGGAAAACAAATAAGTAAACATAAAGTAATAGACAGCATGGAGGGCTCGTTGTCTTATTGTCAAACTAAACAAAGAAAAGAAAAGAAAACAGAATCAAAACAAACAAAAAGAGAAAAAAGGACCGCTCAATTTTTGACTGAATCTTAATTCATAACGCCTTATGGAATTTTAATACAACAATATTATTTCAATATCATACTTTTTTAAATATTTAAACACTATATTCATAAAATATATGGATCCTTTACTCTTTTTTCATCTAATTTATTCTCACTTCATCCCGCCTCTTACCATGTACATCTGCACCCATGTAGACATATGGGTGTTTGAAATAATATTTTCTATTCTAATAATTTGAAATGTGCGAATGCATCACATGCATGAGGGGACGGCCTAGGCCTAGATACGTGCTAGCTAGCTGCTTCATTCCGGTTCTACTGAAGAGGACAAACCGACAAAGCGCTCTTGCATATTTGTTGAACTCTATTGGAAGGGTCTCATTCTACGGCACGATCTGAATTATAATTAGTTTACTTGAAAAAGTATAGACGAATTGTGTTAATTTAAAGATAATCTTATATATATATATATATATAGTCTCGAATTATTGTTTGAATTAAAGTGATGAGTTGCATTTTTCTTGAATAAAACCATAATTTATAAATTATAATCCAAATATTTGTAATAACTCACATGGTAGCTAGAATATTAGCGTAGGCTGAGCATTAGCAGCAACAAGTCATTGCTAGTTTATGGGTGTGTTTGCTTTTTATTTTTAAAATAGTGATTATAAAATCTAAATTTTATATACTAAAAAAAATTGAAAGCCAATTCTTGTTTAGAAAAATATTTTTTTTAGCTTACATAAAAAACTAAAACAAACTATTTTTAAAATATTGATTATTTTTAAAAAATTATCTAAACATATAAAAGGTGATTTTTTTTTTTTAGTGAGAGAAGTGATTTTCACAAAAAAAAAACCCAAAACAAATCGCCCCTATTTCCAATAAAATACTATTCGTGTGTATTCTTCTTGCCAAACTTTTTTTAATATTCAGTATATTTACATTTTTGTGATTTTTTTTGTCATAATTAAGATTTTAAATTGTACTTCTTCCATTTCATATATATATATACTTCTTCTGTTTTTTTAAATAATTATCACATTTTAAATGTGTACATAAATGAAGAAAGATATTAAATAGACCTCATTTTTAGAAAAATTAGAGGGTATTCTACAAAATTACCCCTATCACTTATAAGCCATTTGATATGGAGTAATGGACCACTGATATTGTGATTTTGAATTATATATTTGAATCCACAATATTATTTATTTTGGTTAGATCTTATTACTAACAATCTAGATTATCAAGACAATCTGCATGATCTCTTAGTGCTAATGTGGAATATTACTCATGTGGAGTGTTGATGTGGATTATCACTTATATTATGAATCCTATTTGTATTATTGTTATTGTTGTTGTTATTATTAATTATTAACATTATTTAAAATATTAATTAATATTATAATAATCATTATTATATGATAATTATAATTATTAATTAAGATTAATATTATTTTATATCATAATAATAATAATGATTATTATTATATTAGTACAAGCATTACCAAAAAGCATATTCAGTACAAATAACAATAATAATAAAAGGCGTACGTTATACCTACTAATAATCTTTTAAACATGCCAAACGTGGTAATATGAATTGTCAATTAAATTACTATACATACCAAACGTAACATTGCAGTATTAGTAAAGTGACAATCTTTCTAGGAATAATCTATAGACCATCAATAATCCAGTGAAGCAATAATGTGTCAAACACTACCTTAAGTTTCTCTTGGTTATCATCTTCCCTGCCTATTTACGTGCCATTTAAATTAATGAACAAATATCTATAGAGAATATATGTGTAATTTTAGTGAATATTAGAGGCCTTTGTGATAATTTTGCATAATAAAAAGTATTGAGTGTAATTATACTAAATTTTATATAGGAGGTCAATGTAATTTACTCATGATCTAAACTAAACATTTAACTTAGGAGAATAAATATATCTAATAATGAAATGATTAAAAGCATGTTTTTTTTTATGTGAAATAAACTTTATGTTGAAGGAAAAGTTTATCCTAATCCAAAGTTAAAGCATGTATGCGAGCCTATTAATTGCTTATAAATGTATTTGTAGATCACCAATACCAATAAAAAAATATGACAAAATTAAACTCAAATTATGATAATACATAAGCAGAAGTAGAACCAAATAAGTTAATCCTGCTAGCGATTAAAAATGTGTTAAATTACTATCTATCAAGGCTTTTTGGACAATTTATATAACATTTCTCTATTTCAATCTCTACCACATTGCATTACAATAAAAAGAATAAACCACCCATCAAAAAAAAGAAGAAAAGAATAAACCTCAAGTAAGTGTGTACGAGAGATATGCATAGCCTTCACAATAACATGTGTCATTGAGGGAACCGATGTAACAATGTCCTCATAAACCAATTCAGGGTCTCAAAAGGGATGAGTACATAATATGTGATCAGAACTTCGGCACCGGTGAATGCCTTTCACTGATCAATGGCTTTCTAGGCTGCATATGATCACTGCGAATGAGAACTGCGCGCATTAAATGCACATCAATACGGCCCAATTCTCCTTATTCCTCCACCATTATTGTTTTCTATTACGTCTAGCAGCCAACACAGTACAGAAGAATTGCCATTACATTTGCGCTACATACAATCAGTGGTGGGCCTTGCTAGTGGGAATTCTTGTGCATCATAGTTGATATTGACAGATGAGCAATTTTAACTTTATGTGACAACTTCTTAAGTTTTTAATAGTCTGGACCCAAAACAAATTAAGAAATTTAATTAAGCAGTGGAATATGAAATTGCATACATAATTTCTTGATGGATTTACCCTGGGCAAAATGCGAATATATATATATATATATATATATATATATATAGGCAATTTGGTCACCTAACTAGGTATGATCATCCACAAGTAATAATTAAACAAGTTAAATTGGCAATTTGGCATCTGATTGAGAGGGCAGTTTGCAATTGATCACAACAACACTTATAGTGTGCTATTGAACTGCATGTTTGGCATATTAGTACCATGGGTTCTCACTTCTCACTGTTGCAAGGACAGATGAATAATTTGAAAGAAAAGCTCATGATTTCGTGAACATGGCTTTTTTGCACATTGAATTGCCATGTTCTCACTCTGAAGTCTGAACTGTATGGTGATTTCACGAAATCCAGGCCCATGCATGCATTTCCTATAGGTTGTCGCGTAGTAGTGTGTAATAGTACTTTTATTAACGTGATCACACACTTCATCTCTGCCTCGGGAGTGCGAAAAAAGTGAAGGCGATTGAAGATTTTAATTGAAATTTTCTCAGAGGGCTAGATTTCCATGCTGCACGAGAAATTGTTTTCAGCTCAAATATACTTTAGGGTGCAATGATAGAACTTTGAATGATTGGACCCATCTATTTTCAGTTTCTTGACTCCTTTGGGTTCATTCCTTTGGCCCCGTCACCGGCCATAATCATAGATATAATAAAATAATTCTGTTAGGATGTGTTTGATATAAAGGCAAAAAATGAAGTGAAATTTTTTATATATAATGAGTTTTATGTATAATTTTATATGTGAAGCATATTTATAAAAAATTTCATCTCCTTTCTATCTATGTACAGAACACACCCCTTGAAGAGATATTTTAACTGAATATTTACCTGCGAGTGCCTTTTTTTGATATAAAAAGGGATCAAAATTTTCTATATAGATGAGTTTAAAGTGTACTTTTACCCCATATTGAGTAAAATACAAGACGATTTGTTCTATTAAAGTTTTCTTTTCCCCATTAAAGACTAATAAAAACTATACTATTATGTGAATAAATTTTCTTTTTGTAATTACTTTTTGTTTCCCCCATTGGAATACTTTTCCTTTTCAAGTTTAGATTGATATTTTGTTTGGAGTTATGACACAATTAATCACTTGCGGTAGCTATATTTTAAACCCAATAGCTTTCATGATTACACGTAATGCTATCTAATAATTTCTAATCATTTTTTTTAAAATCTTAAATAAAAATAAAGCAACGATATACGATGAAAAAATAATTACTCAATTTAAAATTTTATCGTTTATATATTTAACTTAATTTTAATTTATGTTCTATCATTTTAAAAAATATGAATTAATGGGCAAGTTTCTGCATACCACTTCACTAGTGGATATAAAAGAACTGAAAACAGAACATAAAAGTACTTCAATAAAAAAATTTTTATTAAAGCGCATTTCTGCTCTAAAAATCGACCCATTCTTCTTAAAAAAACACCTAACGGAGTCCTGTTTCAAACCAAACTTTAGACACTTGACTAAAATTGAAGATATGAACAAAAACAGGCTGGCATGAAAGGAAACAGACTAACTTGGATAATTTTTTTAAGAGAAAGAAATTGGAATGGTGGTTAATGGAATTGACATTGTTTCAGATTATAACACTTCTAAAGCACATATATATACATAACAGATATTGTTATGTGCTTTTAAAATTAGACAAAACACTTACTCTGATCTATTTATTAATTAACACATAAGTTATTGTATTAAAAATATAAAGAAAATTAAAAATAATAATGATTGATAAAATTTATATATCAATTGATAAATTAATATGTTTTCTCTTCATCTTGGTTGTACCTAAATATTTCTCCATACATAATTACTTTAATTTCCTTAAAATTCTATACACAACCAAAACTATTGACTAATGGGCATGGGCATGGAGTAGAGTCTAAACCATCGTGGGAAGGAGGGACGCATGATTTCTTTTTGAACATGAAAGGGGAAAGGGGTTGCATAAAAAATGCTATGTATACCTGACAATCTATGATGCTAACTCCACCCTTTTTCGGTAAAGACAGAATTGTGTGTCAAAGTTTTCAAGGAATTGGAATTAAATAAAATAAATTTTGTCTGGTGATTATTTCGGTGAAAAGGACATTTATTCACCTTGAGAGAGAGAGAGAGAGAGAGAGATTCCATTTTAATCTATGGCTACCTCTAAGGCTACTGCACTGAACTTTTCACTGTAATACATTCTGTAATGATGGGTGTTTGATGAAGAATGGACCCTGTTAAGGTTTGGTTTCGTTGTGCTTCAGACATGCTTTCTTATGAAAAAATATAATATAATTTTTTATTGATTAATAGAAAAATTGAGATATTTTAATTTTTAAAAGTAGAGATACTTTTAAAAGCATCTTATTGCATGTTTTTTAGAACTAATTTATACTCTTAAAATTTAAAACACTAATATAACTTTATTTTAGTTAATAATGATAGAAATAGAAATTACCGTATCTAGTATCTATATTCATTTTGGATTATAAGAAATTTATATTTTATATAAATATGTAAATTCATCAAATATAATGTAGTGGTTCTTTTTATTGGGAATAATTTTTATATTTATTTTATCAAATAATATTACTATAACTTTTAAAAACAGCTTTTCAAAAATCCAAATTAAAGCAGCTTTTAAAAAGCCATACAATACCAAAACAAGCCTAAACTTACTAACTTTTATTCTATTATTTATAAAAAAAAATCATTTATATCACTCTTATTAGAAATATTTTTTAGAAATACCTTAGGTTTTTTTATAATATTAATTGAGAATGATTCTTAACTATTATGTTAATCACTATTTAAGAGACACTAAAATATGTCTTTAGAAAAATGTCCAAAAAAATAACACCACAATAACATTATTCTAAACCAACATCCTCCCACTTGGTTCAACTACACCGCTCACCTTATTAAGTCTCATCTTTGTGGTTTTTTTCACAGTTCACCTCCCTTCAAGAGGAACAGAAGGAGCAAAAGCAGAACAGAAAAAATGGAGCTTTCTCAACTTGGTTTTCTGGAGGAACTACTGGCTCCCAAGAGAGACACATGGGATGCTTTGTCCACTGGATTGAATGAGCTACTCCCTAGTGGTGGTTGGGGCTTTGACTCTTTTGAAGAGAACCCATCTTTGGCTACTTTGAATCCTTCATTTGCTGCATTCTCAACACCTATAGACCATAGATTTGAGTGCCCTTATGGTACTAGTGAGGCTGCAGCATACCCTTTTGTTGATGGCTTCACAATGCCAGTGCTTGGTTCATCATACACCGGGAATAATGATGGTGACTCAGTACCACTCTTGCCACAAGAAGACAACCACCACAGCAACAACAACACAAGAGTGGGGGATGAAGAGCTTGGCTTTCTGGGCAGTGATACTCACAGTTTGGAAGAGAGAAACAGTTCCTGCAAAGTTGAGGAACAAGTTGCTGAGGTTCCCGTGTTCAACATGGGCATGTGTGGAGATAAAAAAACCAACAAGTCTAAGAAGCTAGAAGGGCAGCCTTCAAAGAATCTCATGGCAGAAAGAAGGAGAAGAAAGCGTTTGAATGATCGCCTTTCCATGTTAAGGTCAATAGTCCCTAAGATAAGCAAGGTGATTCAAAAGTTTTCTTTTTTTTTTTTAACCTGAATTGAATCTTACCTCTGTCATTTCCTTGTTATTAATGTCTCAATCAATAGGAATAAAAGCTTTTTCTCAACTTGGTGGTCTATTCATAATTATTCCTAAAGGGATTTTCTTTATTTGTATGGTTTGAGTTGATTTAAAGCCTTTGAGCTCACAAGAGAATATTAATTAATAGATGGACAGGACCTCCATTCTTGGGGATACCATAGATTACATGAAAGAGCTTCTAGAAAGGATTGGTAAGTTGCAAGAAGAAGCAATGGACGTGGGAACGGATGAGATACATCTCTTGGGAATTTCTAAGGAGCTAAAGCCAAATGAAGCAATGGTAAGAACTTCCCCCAAGGTATGGTTTTACCTTAGTTTTAGTTACTTAGTTAAAACCCCTCAATTGATGCATAATCGCATACCAATACCATGTTCCTTAATAAATGTGTCTGCTGTTATGTATTTTTTCTTTTGCAGTTTGATGTTGAGAGGAGAGACCAGGACACGAGGATAAGCATCTGCTGTGCCACAAAGCCAGGGTTATTACTGTCAACAGTGAATACATTGGAAGCATTAGGCCTGGAGATTCACCAGTGTGTTATAAGCAGCTTCAATGATTTCTCAATGCAAGCATCTTGCTCAGAGGTTTTGTTCCTTTTTTTTATTAGTGGCTTCACTCTTCGTTTACATGCTTGAAAAAAAAATGAACATGTTTCTTTATTCTTCTGACTTATTGCTATCTTGGTCTCAGGGAGCAGAGCAGAGAAATTGTATTAGCCCCGAAGAAGTAAAGCAAGCACTATTCAGAAATGCTGGTTATGGTGGGAGATGTGTCTAGATGGGAAGTACCTAGAACATATTGCTGGTAGGTGAAAAGCAAAATTTTCCTCGTGTAATTCAAGGAATTAGGGTGGTAGAAGTTTCAATGAAATGAGATTCCAAATAATTTGGCTTTGATTGATGGTTTCATTCTTGCGGCCCTACCCTTTATTTCAACGAAAAGTTCTTAATGAGGCACATTTTTAGCAATTTATTCATAGAGCAACTCATTATAAAATTAATGGGACTTATTAATAAGTGATTGAATGGTGAATAAAATTTTTGGAAATCACTTTTATTGTGAGTGTCTAAATATAAAGTGTTAAACTTTGTCTATATAAGAATCTATCTATTTCACTTCATTTTTGTTAGAGTCTCATATTATTTTAGGATATGACCAAAATAGTATTTATCCATGAGCTATATTTTGGAATTGAGTATTGAGTTAAGCCACTCAATTCTTAAAATGGTATCAATACCTGTTTTGTAATTATTATTGGACAACTCGCTGATATCCAGTCCTACCAACTTCACGCTCTAGATGGTCCAATACTGGGCATAGATAACCTTTACAAGAACTTGAGCAATCCTTCCATGAATTAGTTTTTGAATTTGAGTTAGACACTCAATTCTTAAGACCCTTAATTCCCTTGTGATGAAATCATGAAAATAATTTTTCTTTAAAGAAGCAAGTTACATTGAATGGGAATTGTGGCTAAACCCATAAGTGGTATTAGACTGATTCTAGCAAATCCCTGAATTCTAAAATCAATTTTCTCATAAGCAATTTATAATGAAGTGGAACTGTTGCTAAACCCATAGGTGGCGTCAAACTGATTTTAATAAGTACAGAAACCTGAATTTGCGGCTGCTATCAAATCTCTTTTCTGCGACTTGAAACAAAAATAATTGCGTGTCACTTGTATCCTGTAGCCGTGGCAGTGTCGGCCACGCAACAACAATTGGATGATATCATACAATGCAACTTTAGAAGGATTCTGGTTTCTGTCAGATATCTAACTCTTAACATGAGAGGTAAGGGGTTGGTAATTGGATCGTACAACGACCATTTATATAATGAATAATTGGCTGGCTGATTTAATGGTTTCTCAATAATTGCAAGATGAGGTAGTTCCACGAAAAAGGCCATCTAGAGTGTGAATTTATATATATTTATATGTTAGCTCCTTACTATTACACCTTAATTTAATGAGCATGATCCTTTTTCCTTTTGTCCAGTGTTAAATGCCAATGCAACATAACTGCAGAAATACTGAACCTTAGTCTCAAAAACAACAACCATGATGAGCCAGGATCGGTGATTTGAAAAAACTACTCATCAACGAATGACATAAGGTTTAGCTTGGTTGTTAAAATCCCATAGCATGCTCAAAGGAGGCGCAAACAAATTGAAAAGTGGTGGAAATAATTGGCAGGCAGTGGCATAACACAAGACTATGGCTTTTAAATTACACTTCATTTTTATTTATTTTGCTTATACGAAAATCATAGAGAAGTATTTGGTTAATAATTTGAGGATGACAATAACTTATTTGCACTTAAAACCATTTAATTTCTCATTACGACAAGAACTACATTGGTTGATAATTTAAAATCATTACCGCCTTTTTCCTGATAATGTATCCCGTGTTAATAGTTTGCGTGCTGCATCATTCAGAAAACTCCAGGATCATATCATATTTTTGCAAAAGGAGCTTACCAACTTAACTTTAAATGATAATAGAACTCAATGAAAGGGAGTGAATGCCGAATTCAACATTGAACAAGCAACTTTACTAAGTCACAGTTCAGTGATGTACAAGAAGTTGAATTATAATTAAACCAAGTAGAGGTAAATAAATATATAATATATAATTCACCACGTACTGTGGCTATATCAGTCCAACTTTATCCAGTTATTGCCATCAACTCAGCTGGGCCATCATGTTTTCCATCCAAACTTATAAATGTTAATGAATTGGGTTTCAAATGATTTTGATGAGGACACCGAGTTGAAGATACTCCTCATATAGTCATATGGGCTTAGTACGTGATAAGCATTGCATTGGTAAAACAGGATCAGACAGAGAAGAGGGACACAAGTGGAATTCATCAAAAACCACGGCCGTATGCTGAAGCAGGAAGTTGCCCTAAGTAATGCTATAAACAGCCCGTAACAGAATATAGCCTTAATGCTAGGAGAAAAAAAAAGAGGGTGCTCATTTTTATTGCCTATAGAAAAGAAAATTACAAAATTGGGTTTTACGAAAAGAACGATCTTGACTAGGCTGCGGAGTCTACAATTAGAAACTAGACTACTTTACATGCATTTTATCAATTAAGTTTCACTCAGAACTCAATTAGTTCAAGGAAAACCTATTGACTTTCATATTCAACTCCAATGTCGTCACTGTTGTACCCATCAGAACAAGTATTGTCCACGACTTGGGACTGTTGAAACTTATTGATAGCATCTTTAGCTTCAGAAACCAATGCAAATTTTGCAGCCTTAACTACATCAATGCTGCTTCCATCTCCAATTACTTTTCCAGTTATAGGCATTTGTATCCGTGCAGAGTTTGCTCTTCTACTTTCCCTACAACGTAATTGATTGATATATTTCTCATGAAGTCCCTTGTTCTTTACCTGCTTTAGTACAGGGGGACTAACAAGATTTGTAATTTTGGAACCACTAAATCTTGAGAGGGACTTCTTATGGCTTGAAGATGATGTCTTAGTGCAACTCTGCAGCAACCCTTGGTTTTCCTTTTGCTGCTTTGGTGTAGAAAATGCTACACCAGGCTGAGAAGCATTGGTGGCAAAATCAACGTTGGGTTCTAGAACAGAAAATATGTCCCCTTCACGGCCTTGATCAACCTGACGATGGCAGTACAACAGCTTCTCAACAGACTTCTGAGTAATGCAATTCTTCGGTTTGAGAATGTTTGATCTTCTAACCTTCTTATCAGTAGGTTTGAGCAGCTTACTGGCAGAAATTGAGAATTGCTGAATGGGTGATGATTTAATTGTTTTTGCCCTTGATCGAGGCTGTGGTTGAGGCGGAGTTATATGGTCACCATGAATTTTATCAAAGCAGTCTTGTTGAGACTTTCCTCTCACCTGCGGTAGATTTTGTAAGGCAACGACCCAATGAATAAAGGAATAAAATTTAATGGCTATCAGCTAGCCCCAGAGATGGGAATGATCTGGATCTATCCACATGCTATCAACTACCAACAGATTAAACATTTGAATTTTTTCTTTGTAATGATTACTTTTAGGAATCATATACAAACAGAAAACTTAGAATTTAATTTCTATGCACTAACTATACCACTCCATTATACACTGCCTATCAATAGAATTTCAAGAAAGTGTTAAATAATGCTGGATATTTACCATAGTAGATAGTGTAAAACTGCCAAAGTGTTAATGCATAGAAATTAAAAACTTATCACTAAAATCTCCAATTTAAAAGTTATCACTATCAGCATTTTAAAAAGTTAGGCATTTGGCCTACAAATAATTACACAATTACTTACACATTTCTATCCTCAGCTGTTATGACTTGTGAGTTCTTAGGTGGCACTTATTGCACTAGATTTGCTTTTTAACTGATATGTTAAGCTGATACGTTTTGAATTAGATCCCTAGTATTTCTAAAATTCAACTTGTCAACAGGGAGGCAGCAAAGAGAAACATATTACTCTGTGCCAAATATACCTAATCAAGACATAAGCTTACATCTTCCCAGGTAGGAGGGAAAAAAATAGTATGTCGCTGTGAAAATATTAAATTTATTTTAATACTATTAAGAATAGTATGTGTTCACACTTCTGGGTCACAGCATGTTTGCAAAGGTTGCAGATTCTTGGTTTATCAAAATATGTTCCTCAGGAAGGAGACAGTAATGTTTCCCTTGAAGTAAGAGGAATAGCAGATTATGTGGATCCTGAGTAAGTAAGCCTCAAGCCTCAAGGATTTAGTCTTTATGAGCAAAAGATTTACTACATTTCCTACATAAAGGTGTCATGTAATAATCTGAAAACAAAAAAAGTCCAAAAAGAAAAAATTCGTGTGCAAAGTGCCTGCCCAAGCTCTCAACCAGTTAATTATAGCATTTCGTATTTGTTCCACAGAGGCTCATTCAATCACAGAGAGACTCAAGAAAGATTTGCGATTATGTTTCCTTGCTTCAGTGTACTGTTGTTCATAAACATACAGATGCTAGACCGTTACAATAAGTAACTGCAAGTAATAATCTATAAAATGGATACTTATTTATCTGTTTGAATCCTAATGAGATGATAAAGAATCTGATACTCCTGGTCCAATATGCTTCATGTGTTACAAAATGCAACACAAAAACCTGACATTTATCCCTGTGCAGGCACTACTACATAACCCAGCAGCTCCATCACCACGTCGTATCACACAAAAAACATATCATAGCTAAAACAAAGAATACTATCATGACTGACATTTGGACTAATTTGTAAGTTTTCATTTCTTAGTATGAAGCTATGTTTGTTAGGGGGCAAAAAAGTGAGGAGATAAATACAAGAAGGTGACAAGGTAAATACCAGTTTAGAAACGTTCTTCCAGAAATTGGGGCTTGGCCTTGTAGACAAATATGCTTTCTGCAGAGCCAATTCTTGCTCCTTCGTCCACCCTTCCGCAGCGATCTCTTCGGTGCGGCGACGCTTTCTCTTCCTCTTTGCCTTCTGTCCATCTTCATTCCCCTCCCCATTTCTCTCTTTCCCTTCAACAGCAGCAGCAGCTTCCTCACTCGCAACACCGCGATTCTCTTTCGCCTTCGCTTCTTCTTCTTCTTCTTCTTCTTCACGAGCACCATCTCCATCTCGACCCTTGGACTTCGCGGGTCTTCTCGACCCACTCGAGGAGCTGTGGTATTCGCTGGGTTTCTTGTCGTTTTGATGGGTCGGTGGGAGTTTGTGTTGGCGATTGGCGAACCTGGGAGATCTTCTCGGTTCGATGGGGTTGTTGTGATTGGATGGTTTCTTAGTGGAATCTTTGAGTCTTGTGGAGTTGGAGGTGGAAGGGTTAGGCGTTGTGGTTGTGAGCTCGAGTAAGTGGAGGAACCTTGGAGACCTTCGAGGGGTTGTGAGTTGGTTGTTGTGGTGGATGACGGTGCTTTTCCGCCGCGGCATTTTCGCGAACACTTGATGGATGCGGTTAGCTGCTGTGCTGATGATACTACCGGAAGTACTCAACAGACCGAGACGAGACAAGGCAATCCCTTCGTTTCGTTTTTTGAGAGGGAACCAAGATTCAAACTTTTGTGAACAAAACGTAACGGAAACAAGACACTAACGAAGGACACATTTTGGGTCCTTGTCCCATGGGCTTTATTTAAGCCCAGCCTCTACTTGCAATTTACTTCCGATTTGGGTGTTTCGGACCCAAAACTTTAGTCGACAGAAAAATAAAGACCCAAAACTGAAACAAAATGTCCATGTCTTTTTAATGGAAGGAATCTACGCTGGAGACCGGTGAGTTGAGGACTATAGTGGTGCTCATGACCAAACAGTAGAAAAGGACAATTGTAACCAAAAATGAAAATTGAAAAGGACATAGTGATGAATCTTGATCATTAGAATTATAATGACCATCGTTTACATGTTCTGATATGATATCTATAGTTATATAGTTGGTGGCTGATAATTTGGTCCAATACCTGTTTTGGAGCGTCTCATGCTCCTCACTTATTTTCAATAAAATTATTAAATTAACCCTATTTTAATTTTTAATTCCAAAAACAAACCATTTATCGTCTTTTTCTTTATCTGTGTATTTTTCTGTGAGCCTCCATTGTCCCTTCGATAGTGGCACCACCATTGCCGCCACTGTCAGTGTTGCCTCTCTACCACCTTGTCGGTGCAACCATCACTACTGAATCAACCTTGTCTTTTATCTACTTTTTTACTTTTTGTTTTGTGTGTTAAAGCACCAATTTAAAACAACCCAGCTACTTTCTTGACCCATGGAATTGCATTAGATCTATCAACTAGAAAATTGGGATTTGGGTTTTGATGTGGTTTGTGGACAAAAATTGTTGCTTTTGGGGTGGAACCTTTTACTATACTCGGAGTTTATTCCCTTATGCTCAAAGATGGGCAATCCTTAAGTAGTACCTTTGTAGAACTTGACTTCAGTAGTTAGATGTTTTGTACAACAATTAATAATAAAGATCCAAAACTAGTTTTGAAGGAAAATTTTTTTACCAATCCAAGCATATTGCCAAACCTCACCCTTAGTGATTGCGTTTACCACTATAACAAAATCAGTAGTTCCATGGTTTTCCTTGGCTGGCTACACCTCGTTGGTCACGGTGGTTGTTGTAATGGAGAGTAGTGGTCATCGTGATGGAGGGCAATGGTGGTGGTAGTGCACCTTCAAGAGATTGTTTCACGATTGCAAAGAAAATGGGGGAAAGAAGGCCAAAGGAAGGGGAAGCAGTATTCAAGGATATTATAGTACTTTTAAAAGATTATTCTATTTTTTACTTTTATATAATTTTTATAAATTTTATATAATAACTATAACTTTAAATCTAAATTGTTCAAAGACGATCTAATGATGATAAATAATGGACCATGTTAAAATTCGAATATGATGTGAGACTAAATTAGCCGCCCTATATAGTTATATTCATTGAGAAGATACTATCCTTTTGTTGTTTAATGGGTGAATTCAACCATTATAGAAGGACAATCAATCACAAGGTTGGCATATTTTGATGTAAATAACTACATCTATTGAAAACAGAGGATGAGAATATTCATTCAATCCATACTGTAGATTACAAGTTCTGGCTTGTGATTAAGAAGGATCCAAATATTCCAAAAACGGTAGTTGATGGCAAAGAAGTGGAGGAATTAAAAGAGTAGTTCAATTATCAAGACATGAAAATGATGAAGCTAGCAAAACGCAAAAGCCAAAAATATCTTCTTTTGTGTCATGAACCCGGATGATTTAAAACAAAGTCTCAAGATGTCAAACCGCCGAGCAAATGTGGATAAATTGGAAGTGACATATGAAGGTGCTAGTGAAATAAAAGAAGTCACCCATAGTAAATCAAATGATTACCTATAATAATTTTATTTGCACTTATATTTCATGGAATACTATATCGATATATTTTCATGTATTATTAGATGAGATATGGATTTTACTTACTTTGGGTTGCACATCTCATCCAATCGCAGATAATAGTATATCGGTATGATAGTCCATAAATTGTGAGTATAAATAACATTATTGATCTTTTCACAATAGGCACTACCTTATCTTTCTATCTAATGCGTTTATTCTTAATTAATATTGCCTAATGCATCCAGTATAACATCCTCATCTCTACGATATTGAATTTAATTTCTTGTTAACTTTTGTCTCCCAATATTTTGTCACATACAACATTGTTGGTATTGTAACTATGCAGTAAAATCTTTCCTTAAGTTTCAGGGATACTTTTTTTTTTTAATCACATATAGCACTTGAAGACTTCTTCATTTCATCCACTACTAGCTTGAATCCTAGTTTATGTCCTCATCTATTTACCCATCATTTTGAATTTTAAATCACACGACTTATGGTATTGTATCGTCCTCAATTCTCACTTTTAAATTAGACTTTATGTACCTTACTAAATTTACGTTTCATATAGTCTATCTTTTACTTAGTTTTTACTTATACAAAAGCTATGGGCTTCCAAATCACATCTCTTCAATTATCAATTATTCATCATAAAATTTGGTGATTCATTGTGTATTTAATTTCCTTCTATTCCCTCCTGGCCGGAAATGGAATAGAATACGCAGAGTGAATCCTGCAGGTTCTTTGTAACAAGTCCTTTAGAATTGTACTCGAAGCTAGCAAACAAAACTTTTGAAGTTTGAAATTTGGATGTTGAGTTATGCTTGCGTGGGCTAACGTTTTTAATTTAAGGCAAATCAAATACCTCCATCTTATCTTAATTTGCTTTGCATTATGTCCAGGTATGAGTTATGGCCCGCTTTTTCCTTTCAATTGTCCTCTTATCAAATTAATCTCAATCAAATCGATATTATTCACAAGCTAAAAAGTCGACTAGTAGCTAGCTCTAGGTCCTACTGAGATACATAATTCAACCACACATTAATTTGTTGTATTGAAAGATTCACTTCTCTATATATTTTCTTATTCCAATCTGTTAAACTACATTATCTCCTCCACCCACTATAATTAATAATTTAATATGCATGTCAAACCGCTTTAATTACTTTATTCCAGACTATAAAGTTCAGCCCTGCTTGAATTATTTGTCAGATTCTGCTGCCACTGCACTTGAACAACCTCAGCAGGAGGGAAGAAAGGCAAAGATAAAATAAATCATAACCCATGTGCTTCACCTTCTTAATAGGTTTTATATAGGATGATAATAATAACAAAAATAGGTACCACATGATCCATTGATACAAAGTTCGATCTTTATGTGCTTTTATTTGTTATGATATCATCAGAGTCGGGTACACCCCAAGTGTAATAAACACTTTCCGGATGTGAGCGGAAGCGCGCCCAAATTGAAGAGGCGGAAAAATGGAGCACGGTGAATAGTAATTCGCAGTGGGGCACGTCACTATTCACGTGAATAGTACTATGTAGTGGGACCCGCTTCACTATTTATGAATAGTCTCGTTACTATTCACACCAACAAAATAGATCAAGATAACTGCACACCAATATTTTTAACGTGGAAAACCCTCCTGTAATTTTGAGGGAAAAACCACGGGCCAAACTCCGAAAAATACTCCACTATATTTAAAGAGTAATTACAATATAGTGTATCCCCAATGAGACTCTCTTCTACTACTATTAGTAGTATTACAGAGATCTAGAGAATATATCCAAAACCCCCCAGTGTATACTCACACTACACTCTTGGAATTTTCTTACACACACTCTCTATTTTTCTCTCACTACAAGAAGCCTACACTGCTTCTTTCTTTACAACTGAGGAAATGCTTCTCAGTTCAGGATTGCAAAAATCGTCTGCTTCAAGGCTCTATTTATAGATGATTTTTGAAAATTACTGTGCATGTTACTGTGCATATTTCGGTGATACAACTGTATTTCACATTACTGTGCATGTGCACAGTAATCTCTTTTTGATTTTTCAACAGTCGGTGGCTGCAAAATGCACAGTCACCGCCACTTTTTCTACAATTCTCCACCTTGGCTGCATTTTGCAACAGCTTTCAACCTCTGCAAATATTAACATCCAAGCAATGCTTAAACTTGTCAATTGGCAATGGTTTTGTCATCATATCGGCTGGGTTCTCAGCTGTGGCTATCTTCTGAATTGCAACAGTACCATTATTGATACATTCTCTGACAAAATGAAGTCTGACGTCAATGTGCTTTGTCCTTTCATGATAGACTGGATTTTTAGCCAGATGAATGGCGCTTTGACTATCACAATGTACAATTGGTACATGTTGATTCAATCCAAAACTATCCAAAAGACCGTGCACCCAAATACTCTCTTTAACAGCCTCAGTCAATGCCATATACTCAACTTCAGTAGTTGATAATGCCACTGTTGATTGCAATGTCGCCTTCCAGCTAATAGTACATCCAAAGACTGTAAAGATATAGCCTGTCAATGACCTTCTTTTATCCAAGTCACCTGCATAATCAGAATCTACATAACCCACAACTCCACGGTTCTTCTGACCTTCAAATACCAAACAGACATCAGTGGAACCTTTTAGGTACCGCATGATCCATTTCACAGCTTCCCAGTGTGTCTTTCCAGGTTTGCTCATAAATCTACTTATCACACTCACTGCATGTGAAATGTCTGGTCTAGTGCACACCATGGCATATATGAGACTGCCAACTGCACTAGAGTAAGGTTTATGAGACATGTGCTCCACCTCTTCCTCAGTTCTCGGACATTCTTTCAAAGATAACTTAAAATGTGCAGCCAACGGAGTGCCAACTGGTTTGGATTGATCCATATTGAAGCGTTGTAGCACTTTTATAATATAATTTTGTTGTGTTAAACACAACCTGCCACTATGTCGCTCCCTATGAATTTCCATTCCAAGAATCTTCCTTGCCGCACCTAAGTCCTTCATCTCAAACTCTTTTCCCAATTGAGTTTTCAACATACTAATTTCAGCCTTATTACGAGCTGCAATTAGCATATCATCTACATACAACAACAAATATATCTTCGAACCATCTGGAAGTTCCTTAGAGTAAATGCAATTATCATATTGGTTTATACTATATCCAGTACCAATCATAAATGCATCGAACCTTTTGTACCACTGCCTTGGAGACTGCTTCAAGCCATATAATGACTTCTTTAATAGGCAAACATGATTTTCCTTACCAAGACTTATGAACCCCTCTGGTTGACTCATGTAGATCTGCTCCTCTAGCTCACCATGTAAGAACGCCGTCTTCACATCAAGCTGTTCTAGCTCCAAGTCAAACGTACTTACAAATAGCTAATAGGATCCGAATAGAGCTATGCTTCACCACAGGAGAGAATACTTCATGGAAGTCAACACCCTCCTTCTGAGTATAACCCTTTGCTACCAGTCTCGCCTTGAACCTTGGAGGCTCAATGCCAGGGATTCCTTCTTTCCTTTTGTAAACCCATTTACAGCCAACTACTCTTTTCCCCTTTGGAAGTTGTACCAGCTTCCACGTTTGATTTTTCTGAAGAGACTCTATCTCCTCATTCATTGCTATCAGCCACTCCTTCGACTCCTTACTTTCTATTGCATCATGATAGGTACATGGTTCATCTCCAACTGCACCATTCGCCATAGCCAAAGCAAAGGCTATAGGATCTGCATCTAATGAGTCAAGTGCACAAGCAGCAGAATCCAGATATCTTTTTGGTTTCTGGATTTCTCGTCTTTCTCTGCCAGTAGCAATACTGTATGGCTCTGCTTCTCTGGTTGGTTCACTAGTTTCCTCATAGTCAGGTTCATCTTGTTGTTCTACTTCAGGTTGAGCAATCCCTGAAGTATTTGGCTGATTCATTACATCATTTTCTTGCTTCACCTTCCCATGTCAATCTCTAGCTCCACCTGCTTCTTAGCACCATGATCTGTCTCTGCCTCATCTAAGTTAGACTCCTTCTTCTGATTTAGCATTGTCGCCTCGTCAAAAGTGACATCTTTGCTGACAATGATTTTAGGTGAACTTGCCTTCTCTATACACCACAGTTTGTAGCCTTTCACCCCTCGTGCATATCCTAGAAATATACAACTTCTTGCCCTTGCCTCAAGTTTACCATCATTCACATGGGCATATGCAGGACAACCAAATATCTTTAAATCAGAATAGTTTGCAGTCGACCAGGACCATACCTCTTGTGGAATCTTGATTAATAGCGAGTTGATGGAGATCTGTTTACGGATATCTGGTATGTATTGCCTCAGCCCAAAATGATTTGGGAAGTGTTGCGTTGATTCGCATGCATCTTGCATGCTCTAGAAGTGTTCTGTTCATCCGTTCTGTAACTCCATTTTGCTGTGGTGTGCCTGGTACAGTATGGTGCCTCACTATACCAGCATTTCTGCAGAACTCCTCAAATTCTTTGCTGCAAAATTCTCCGCCATTGTCAGTTCTTAGTCTCTTGGTGACCGCCTGGTTGCTTCTCGACCATGGCCTTCCATTGCTTGAATTTGTCGAACACTTCTTCTTTTTCTTCAGAAATAAATCCAGACTTTTACGGAATAATCATCTATCAGAGTAAGAAAATAGCGAGCTCCACCTAAGGAGTTAACAGGGGCTGGACCCCAAACATCCGAGTGGACATACTCCAATATTCCCTTGCTATTGTGTTTGCCAGAATTGAACTTCACCCGTTTCTGCTTTCCAAACACACAGTTTTCACAGAAACTAAGTTTACAATTCTTTAGGCCTTTCAACAAGCCTTTGCCAGCAAGTATGGTCATTCCTTTCTCGCTCATATGACCAAGCCGCATGTGCCACAATCGTGTAGCATCATCCTTTCTTTCAGAGGATAGAACAGCAGCGGTTCCATCGACTGTGCTTCCTAGCAATAGATAGATCCCGCCCTACAGCTTTCCTTTCAATACCACCATTGAGCCTTTGAATACCTTCAAGAAGCCACCCTCTCCAGTGAACTTATACCCCCGATTGTCAAGGGCACTCAATGAGATCAGATTTCTACCCAATTCTGGTACATGCCATGCTTGAAACGTCGTTTTAGTACCATCATCTAAATTGACTTGCACATCTCCTTCACCAGCAATTGGAATAATTCTATTATCTCCCAATCTAACTTTTCCCTCCCGTTTTTTATAGGATGAGAAGAAGTTTCGATTAGGTGTCATATGAAAAGATGCGCCAGAATCTAGGATCCACTCATTTCCGGTGTCACCTGTGAATACTGTCAAGGCCGAACCAGCATCGGCATCATTATCTTCAGAACTTTCAATTGTTACATTGGCAGAATCTCCTGATTTCTCCTTTCTCTCTGGGCAATTTCTTCTAATATGTCCCGTCTGGTGACAATGAAAGCACTTAACAGATTTATGCTTTCTGGACTTTGATCTTCTCTTGCTTTTGCTTCCCGATCCTCTTTCTTGACTACGCCCTCTCGTCACGAACAATCCATCTGCAGGACCTTCGACATTGGATCCGGCTACTAACTTCTGATGTTCCTTTATCATCAGTGATTCTTTGACATTTTTCACTGAGATATCAGATCTACCATAAAGTATGGTATCACAGAAATTATCATAAGACGGAGGTAGTGAAGTCAACAAGATCATAGCTTGATGAACATCTTCAACTTTAATTCCAGCTGCTCCAACATCAGAGATCATCCGGTTGAAGTCATCTATATGTTCTTGCATTGATTTTCCTCCTGAATATTTGAATGTGTACTGATCGCTTTCTCGATAAAGTTTGTTGGACAAGGTCTTTCTGAATATTTTTCTTCCAAAGCCTTCCATAGTGAATCGGCGGTTTTTCATCCATGACTTCTCGCAGAACATTGTCCGCAAGACTCAATCGTATTGTACTCGGTGCTTTGACCATCATCTCCTTCTTCTTGTCATCGGTAATGACTGCGGGTTCTCCAACGCCTCTGCAAGACCTTGCCGACCTAGCAATGCCTCGCACTTTCGGTTTCCATAGCACAAGTCATTGGACCGTCAAATTTCTCCACTTCAAATTTTGGCACCAACATCTTGGATCTTAGTCGAGAACCTTATATCGTTAATCAGTATCTTTGGAATAGTGCAACTCAACTGTAAACCGTGCACCAAGAGGCTTCCCAGGAAAGAGAGGTGGGTCACAATGGACACGCTTAAATACCAAGTCTTTCCTTAGCCAGAACCTCTTCAAACTGCACTCTCACAGTATCACACTGTCTTCCAGCAACAGCAACCAAAAGGTGATCCTCAAGTATTAGGGAGAAACTCATTTCTGATGTGGAAGATCAGACTAAGCTGCAACCACAGAGCATACTAAGAGTAAATCCCATCGATCCAAAGCTCTGATACCACTTGTTATGATATCATCAGAGTCGGGTACACCCCAAGTGTAATAAACACTTTAGGATGTGGCGAAGCGCCCAAATTGAAGAGGCGGAAAAATGGAGCACGGTGAATAGTAATTCGCAGTGGGGCCCACGTCACTATTCACGTGAATAGTACTATGTAGTGGGACCCGCTTCACTATTTATGAATAGTCTCGTTACTATTCACACCAACAAAATAGATCAAGATAACTGCACACCAATATTTTTAACGTGGAAAACCCTCCTGTAATTTTGAGGGAAAAACCACGGGCCAAACTCCGAAAAATACTCCACTATATTTAAAGAGTAATTACAATATAGTGTATCCCCAATGAGACTCTCTTCTACTACTATTAGTAGTATTACAGAGATCTAGAGAATATATCCAAAACCCCTCAGTGTATACTCACACTACACTCTTGGAATTTTCTTACACACACTCTCTATTTTTCTCTCACTACAAGAAGCCTACACTGCTTCTTTCTTTACAACTGAGGAAATGCTTCTCAGTTCAGGATTGCAAAAATCGTCTGCTTCAAGGCTCTATTTATAGATGATTTTTGAAAATTACTGTGCATATTACTGTGCATATTTCGGTGATACAACTGTATTTCACATTACTGTGCATGTCTCTTTTTGATTTTTCAACAGTCGGTGGCCGCAAAATGCACAGCCACCGCCACTTTTTCTACATTATTATCTCAGAGGGATCTTTCTTATCGCAGAAGCAATGCACTAGGGCTTAAGTATATTGCCATTTTTGCCATAGAAGATAACTATCAGCAGCTAATGGTTTTGCGAATAAAAAAAAGCGTATGCCCTTCACTTGATTATTATGGTGTTGAATAATTAATAGTACATCGGCCCAACAACATAACGTAGCCTAATTAGGCAACATAATTCTTAGGTACGGTCTATTGCATCATTTTTCGGACACTTAAATTATTATCTAATAGAACATTTGTTTCGGGATATATTTAATTATTTTCGGGATAAATAATTAAAAAGGATGTGTTTCTATATTTGTTACAAGTTTTATTAAATTTTTTCCAAATCTAAATTATTCTATGAAAAAATATTTCCTATGATTTAGTGAAATCTCATTCCAAAATTGGAGGGTGGGTAAAAAGAATTCTCATTACTTAGGAATCACAATTATTAAACATAATTACTAAACAATTCTTTGATTATTTGACTTTTTCTCTTTTTATGATTGTGTTAAGGATATTTTGAAAATTATGACATATATTCTCGGGAATATAAATTATAAAACAAAAAAATTTTAAATTTATTCCCGAAAATCTTAACAAATAATCCTATGAATGTTTAATGTTAAACAAACAATTTTTTAAAGATACCCGATAATGATATTATCAGGAATCGCATTTCTAAGAACCTAATTTCAAACCTTGAAATAAACACCTCCTAATATATAAAAGAATTCAGCAAGATATATATTGCTGTCCTCACTGCAATGTCAAATATACCAAATAATAATTTTTACATATTATAAATCAGGCGTATCTAAAAATTATTTGATATGGAATTCTTGTTTATGAATGAGATTTGATCTACCTGTAATAAGGGGTAAATTTATCATATCGTGTTGAATTGCAATTCGAATATCAGTTGGAAGAGTTGTCCATATTTAAATATCTCATATTATTGAAACACAATTGCCTCCTATAAGAAAATGCCCATAAAAACCATCAAAAAAACATTTATAATGAGAATTTATTTATTGGAATAGAACAAATAGATTAATCATAATTAAATGTTTTTTTTCTCCCTACAGAAGGTACATATATATATAATCGTACATTTGATATTTAAAGCAGATGTGAGAATTCCATTCATGCAAATTATTAAAGATTCATGGCCACACCCATAAACTGACAAATAATATAGTGTGCGTCTGTCTGACACAGCGATGACACTAGCTCATCTAACCTAATTTGAGTCATTGGGTGCTGGCTCCCACTTTTTCCTTAAATCAATCCAACCACTTTTAGACTACCGATAGATGGAGTCAGCTGTGGTAAAGTAACATATCCACAATTGCCACCTCCCCCTTGCGAGCATTTAACTAATTAGTTTCGAGTTTCGATTATTAATTTCAGAGGAAGTGATCCCCCTGCTGGGGGGTATTCGCCGTCTTTAGTTTTATCTTTCTTGCATTGTATAACCAAATGAAGAAGAGAAATGTTATTTTAATTTATATTTTGTGAGATATTATATTGACACATTTATATTTATTATTGAATTGGGTGTGAAACTCAAATTAAATGAGGTCTATATCCAATTCAATAGAGAATGTGAATGTATCATCATGGTATCTCATAAAATATGAGTCAAAATAACATTACTGGATGAATAAAGAAAGAGGAAAAGTGTAATACAATAATTTCTCGTCAGAAACAAAATAATGAAAAGCGAAATGTAACATAGCGGTGGGATTGTGCTATGACTGCTATGCACACTATGCCCTCTGCTATGCTTAGATTTTTACAATATATTATTGTACCTAATTCTTTGCAAGGATTATTTCCAATATATAATAAGGCTCGTCATCATAAAAGTAAGTATTAACGCAATATTGTGCTTGAAGTGCATGTCCTACTCCACTATGATCTGTCCCGAAACGATTGAAAGATACCATGCTCCTCAATAAGGCCAAATAGAAGCGTCGGAGCTCAAGTATGTATAGTCCTTCCTGAATCATTTCATTTCGGCATCAGCATTTTACAAGAAAGTGCATTCCTGCATAAGTAATCTAACAAGATCATCCTCGGGTACATTATGCCATACAAATAATAATCCGTTTTGCTAAACATACACTAATTTGACCATGACATAAGTCAATTTCATAACATTCTACTTTAAAAAAGTAATTTCGTGACATTAAATACTAGGTATAGTTTGGGACTGTCATTGGAGATGTGCCGTATGTTATGGACTGCATGTGCTGACTTTCTAAAGCAAATTACTTTCCGTAATTAGGTATTGCACCTTCTTTCACCTACGTTCATTAGACTAAGTTATCCCTATTGTACTTCTTTATAGTTGTGACTAAAATGCTTATATATTAGTTCTAGTATTATCATTGCACCAGTAACTATTTTAACTGTCTGGTAGCTGATTGTAATTTAAGATGTGTTTTGTTGAAGTTTTAAGAAATAATTTTATGGTTTCATTTTTCGATTCCATTTTCATTGACATGTGAGAAAAAAAATATATACTAAAAAATTCTGGTTGCTCTAAATCTGTTATATTTATTTTTACAATGAATCATCTCTTCTAAAAATTTAAGCTGACAGAGCCACATGAATAATTAATATATTTAATGTGTTTTTTCATATAAATACATCTTTTGGATTTAAACTGTGAATAAATCCACTATGAGTTTGGGGGCTGATAAGATATAGATCTGGTTGTTAGTTTGTTATGATAAGTTTTATTTCTTTTTTGCTTAGCTGTAGTTTTGATAGTCTTTAGCATGTATTATAAACTGTCTTCGTTACTTTTGCATCAGCATATGCATGATTGAATGTACAAGCAATATACAATTTCTTATGTTCTTGTTTTTAAGCTTTCATTCCATCCTTTTCTATGACACCATTCACTTTAGATCACTTGATCATAGAGTCTCTAATATAATGTCATGAATCATTTTTCACAAAAATTTAAATTGATGGAAAGAGCCACATAAATATTTTTGTATCTATCAATTTTTAAACCCCATCTCTTTTCTTTGAAGAAAAAAAAAAAACCCTTAACAAATATGAACCCATCCACTTAAATAATGCTATTGGTTCATGCATGATGCATCGATTATCATCATGATGTGCATAAGATCTCGAAAGACACAGAGCCACTGTTTCGATATTGACTGTCAATCTGTCATCGAAATGAACAAGCGTCAAACAATACTAGCCATTCTTTCATTTTAATGAACTATAGACAACATTGCAGCATTATTAAGGTGGAAATAATAAACAACTGGAAGTAGATATTATATGTAATGCATTAAACATAAAACGTTGGCAATAAGCGTTCGCTACCCCAACATGCCCGAAGAGATAAGAAGAGCACTTGGAACCCACTATGAAATGTTTAGCAGGAAAGGCAAATAAAGTTCCCATGTGGTTGGCTAGGGAGTCGTAAAGTAAATTGGATGGCCCTGAAGGTTCATCATCCGTACTGTCAAAGTCCTAGCTAGTAGTTACTTCTCACTTTGGCTTTTTCCTTGAATGTACATGAAAAAACAAAAGGGAAGCCTGAAGGTTGCTCTCGTCACCATGGCCATCCCTGGTTTCTCTTTCTCTTCTATACTTATAAACTGTAGTGGGAATAAGAATAGATATAATATAATCTCTCCATTCGGTGCGAAACAGTACCAATTTGGTAATTTGGTATATTAGAAATTTAATGTAATGGGAGAGTATACTATTAGATATTAAAATGTCAAAACTTAGTTTTTTTATAGACTTGTGCACGAACTTTTACAACTTCGTATACATACCATATTATTAGCAATGTTTTTTCAACACTCACAATCTCAAACACTCTAGACACATTTCTTATAAAAAAATATAGAACCTACATCTTTTCATATTCTTCACTTATTTTCTCTCATCACCTCCTCCCCTATTTCTCTCTAAGATGTTAGCTGTCCCCATCTTTAGCTGTTACAATATTTTTTAACCCTACATTATATCGCGAAAGAGTTTGAGATTTGAACCCCCTAGTGCTTGCATTCCTAGTGTCCAAAAATTTCCAAAAAAGTAAATTTTACGTTGAAGAGTGTGTTCTTTAAGCTTTTAAAATGTGAAATTTATTTGAAAATTGACAAAATTATCTTTTCTAAAACCCTTAACCAATGTGAAGTGTCCTTAGAACACTGACTAGAAACCTCATATTCTTGTAGTATGAATATACATATGTAATATGCCATCCAAAGAAGCGCACACAGAAATATATATGATTGCGTATTTGCACTAACAATTTGTTGGTCTCTAAAAAATTACTATTGATAACAGTTTAGCCCTTGGACAAATGAAAAAGTTGACTACTCAATATTCTTTTTTATTTTGGCTTTTTCGCTTTTGAAAATTTTACTTATTCATTCAAATATATTTAAAAAAATTAAAGGTGAAAGTTTATCATAGATTACAACATAATTGAGATTTATAAAAGTGTTGACAAAACTCTTTGGTATAATTTATATACTACACTAGTAAAAATGTTGATAAAAATTAAAGCTTTAACAATATTTTTTATATCTTTAGCAACACTTTTGAAATATTACCAAAAGAACTTAACAATACCTTTTATTAACAAAATAATGTTGCTAAAAGTTATTAAATATGGTGCAGTGTATATTATGTTAAAAAAATAGATATCCGGAATTTTGGTTGAAATTCCTATATCAAAATTATATGGCTTGTTTATTAATATTTTTGATAAAGAAATAAGATATACTATCATATTTCATTTAATAATTATCTTTTTTTTGTCTTAATCTAACAAATTTTAAATTCTATAACACTATAGTATTCTAAAAGAAAGTCTAGAGTTTTATGTATGTACTGATTTAAAAAAAGTGTCATGTTTTAATTAGGTGCATGGATTAAAAAATGATTAAAAATATCTTGAATTTAAATAAATTTAAATTGTAAAAAATTAGCCTTACTTACATTCTTTTAAGGGGTGTTTGTTTTAAGGTTTGAAATTATATTCTCAAAAATGATATTCCTATGAATGTTATTCCTAGATATTTTAAATAAATTATTTGTTTAGTATTAAATATTTTAGGATCATTTGTTGAGATTGCCATAAATAAATTTAAAATCTATTTGTTTTGTAATATATGTTTCTAGAAATATATCATAATTTTCAAAATTCCTCCAACACATTTATTATTATTATAATTCAAAATGAAAGTTACACTTTCAGAAAAGAATATAAAATTAACAATTAATTAAAATTCATTCATCTCAATCAATATAATAATTAACAAGAAAATTGACATTGAGAGTATACTGGATTTTGAAGTAAGATAAATGCGGATAAATGAAAATTTTGGGGTAAAGTCAATTAACTGAATGATATTTTTATATTTGTGCTCAATCATTATTATTCTTAAGTCATGGGAACTTTTTATTCTCAATTTTTATCATAGAAATAAAATCTTACTAAATTATAGAAAAATCTTTTTTCAAAAAATAATTGAAGTCCAAGAATAGCTTTGTTTAACTTGTGATAAGTATTGGATCAGATCATTTCTAAGTAGTTATTCCCGAAAATACTTAAATCTATCTTGAAACAAAAATCATCTTATATATTCTATCTTTTCAATTATTCTCTCTCCTCCATTTAATAGGAGTATCATTACTAAATTTTCTAAATGGACTGTTATATTTTATCAAGTAAATAAAAGTTTTAAAAAAATGAACATGGAATCGGATGTAGTATTAGACTAGGGCCAATAAAGTTGACTTATTTGATTAATCTTTTACATCATCGTAGTTTAAGTTTGATTTATGAATTCATGTAACTCTTAAATTGGGACAAATCTTCATCTCAACTTTTTTTCCCCCTTTAAGCAAATGCATTACGATTTCGGACTAATTAAGAACATTGGGCCAGCTCTTTCCTAGCTCAAATAAGACGTCACCAATTGTCTCCAATTTTGCCTTCCCGTGGCATTCTTCATTTCCGGTAAAAGAAATAACCATGTAAAGGGTAAGTGGAGGCTGGAATTTTCGGTACAGCGTTAACATTTATCTATCTGTTATTATTATTATTATTATAATTTTTGATAAATTAGAACTGTTGATCTATTTGTTATAAAGAGCAGCCTGGGAGTGAATTACCAAAAAAAAAAAGAAAAAAGAGCAGCCTGAAAGTGGGACCAGAGGCAGGTAGTGGAAGTGTGGAACACATGGTGTGCAGAGAGGCAGAGAGTCTCTTTGTTATGAATCAAATCAAATGGTCAAAATCAGGGATGGTATAGCTGGTGATGAGAAGGTGGAAAAAGTTCCGTGCACTGGCAAAAATCACGGAACGGTACAGGTATCTGGTACCGCCCGCAACAAAACCGAGGGCTCTCTCTGCGGCCGTAACTATCGGCGTAGTATTAATTTTAGTTTACTAAGACCAGTGGGGGAATTTATTTTTTATATGGATATTGAATGAATTATTATCATTGATATTGGTTTTGGGCATATATTACGGCTATGTGGAGTTGTAATCACGTCTTAGGCGAGATTTGGCTGTCAAAAATAATGATTAGGCGAGATATTACAGCTACAGTTTTCACGCGGAGTAACAGTGATGGAGAAAAGCAGACCACGTGAACCATGAGCCAGCCTTGCAAGCACGTGGCAGAAGGGGGTGAGCAGCAAAATCTTGTCCCTCACCTGATGCCACCCCTTTACCTCATGTTAAGAAACCATGATATATTATAAATTGAGAAGTGAGAAAGAGGAGAGTCAGAGGCTTAGAGCAAGTGAGTGAAGTGTTATTTGTGTGTGTTTGAAGGGCTCTTTCTGGATTGAGAGCTTCTGTGCTCGAAGGAGAGGAGAGTTTATATTGTGAGACATTTTTGTGTGTGAGTAGAAAGTTTTATTCACTTATATTGTTAAAAAAAATGGCATCTGATAGAACGGTAATTTCGAATGAACATGTATCAGTGCAAATTCATCAAAATATTGTAAGTATTTTATGTCTAAATTTTTTTTAGGCACGCATTTTATGTTTAAGTTTTAATAAAAATATTATTTAATTTTATTTTGTTAATTCGCAGTTTCTGTTTATGTCCTTTTTCTGTTATGTCTGTTTTTAAAAATAAAATTAAACAATATTATTTAATTTTTTTTAAGTTTCTGTTACGTCCATTTTTATATATATTTTATGTTTAAGGTTTTTTTGGCACATATTTTATGTTTCAGTCTTAATAAAAATATTATTTTATTTTATTTTTTTAATTGCAGTTTCTGTTTATGTCCCTTTTCTGTTATGTCCGTTTTTAAAAATAAAATTAAACAATATTATTAAATTTTTCAAGTTTCTGTTACGTCCATTTTTTATATATATTTTATGTTTAAGGTTTTTTTGGCACATATTTTATGTTTCAGTCTTAATAAAAATATTATTTAATTTTATTTTTTTAATTGCAGTTTCTGTTTATGTCCTTTTTCTGTTATGTTCGTTTTTAAAAATAAAATTAAACAATATTATTTAATTTTTTCAAGTTTCTGTTATGTCCATTTTTTATATATATTTTATGTTTAAGGTTTTTTTGGCACATATTTTATGTATCAGTCTTAATAAAAATATTATTTAATTTTATTTTTTTAATTGCAGTTTCTGTTTATGTCCTTTTTTTGTTATGTCCGTTTTTAAAAATAAAATTAAACAATATTATTTAATTTTTTTAAGTTTCTATTACGTCCATTTTTTATTTATATTTTATGTTTAAGGTTTTTTTGTGCACATATTTTATGTTTCAATTTTAATAAAAATATTTTTTAATTTTATTTTTTTATTTACAGTTTCTATTATGTCCCTTTTTTCATTTGCATTTTATGTTTAATTTTTTGTGGGCACACATTTAAGTTTTAATAAAAATATTGTTTAATTTTATTTTCTTATTTGCAGTTTCTGTTATGTCCTTTTTTTATTTGTATTTTATGTTTAAGTTTTTTTTTTTGCACGCATTTTATGTGTAAGTTTTAATAAAAAATATTTTTTAATTTTATTTTTTCTTTGCAATTTCTGTTATGTTTTTTTTATTTGTATTTTATGTTTTAAGTTATTTTTGGGCATGCATGTTATGTATAAGTTTTAATAAAAATATTGATTAATTTTTTTTCTTTGCAGTTTCTGTTATGTCTCTTTTTTGTTTGTATTTTATGCTTAAGTTTTTTTTCCCTGCTCTGTCTATTTATATTATGTTCGCAAAAAAAATATATAAATACTACTTTATTATTAATTAGTGTAAAATTTATTATTTGTAACAGGAAAGAGAGTTGTTGCGACCTCGTCACCTATATATAAGATTACCAAAAGTGGAGATACACGAGCATTTACGGCAAACTGGTCTATATCGTGTTTCTCAGATTTCTGAAATAGAGATAGATAGACCCTTAATAAATGCTTTAGTAGAAAGGTGGAGACCAAACTCACACATTTCACCTTCCAGTTGGGGAGTGCTCGGTGACACTAGAAGATGTTGCCATTTTACTTGGACTTCGCATAGATGGTTTACCAGTCACAGGATTTACTAATGGCACAACCGCAATTCTTCAGAATATGTGCGAACAACTGCTTGGTGGTCGGCCAAATGTGACAGATGTTGTGGCGGGAGAAATAAAATTTGAATGGCTTTCATATCATATAAATAGACTTGAAACAAATTCTAATGAGTTAATAGCATATAATGTTCGTAGTTATATATTAGCTCTATTGGGGCATTTCTTAATGCCAAATAAAAGCACAAGCATGGTTCACGGGAAGTTCTTGCAACTTCTTCAAAATTTAGATGAAATTAGATTGTATAGTTGGGGCTCGGCATGCCTCGCTGTGCTTTATCAAGGGTTAGATCGTGCTACCCGTAAAAGTTCACGAGATATTGCAGGCAACATGGCACTGTTGCAAGTATGGGCATGGCAGCGGCTCCCATGGTTGGCTCCTTTGGCAAGCATGCCAGTTGCTTTTCCCCTTGCTCTCAGGTAAAAATACTTTAAATAAATCTGTTATAAAAAAGTATTTTCTAAATAAAAAATTTCACAGGTGGAAGGAACCGCGATATCAACGCAATAATCCATACAATAATGTCCCTACCCTCAGACTTGCATTGGATCAAATGGAATTTCATCAGGTAAACTTTAATATATCGAATAATGTCTTTTAATATTAAGTTAGATATTATTTGCAACTCATGTAATTTTTTTACTAATGCAGTTTGTATGGCAACCATATATGGACCCAGTGATTGATGCCCATATTCCAGATGATGTGCAAGATGAGCGTATGATATGGTCAACCATTAGCCCACTCATATGTTTTGAGGTCATAGAGTGGCATGCTTCTGACCGGGTAATGCGGCAATTTGGGTTTGATCAGCAGATTCCTCTCCCACCTCGTAATATAGGGCAATCACATAATAAAGATTTACGAGGAAGAAAACCAACCGATTGGAGGGAGAAGCATCATGAGTGGATTACATTGTGGGAGACCCGTTATCAGTGTTTATTGCAGGACTGACCCACTAATCAATATGTTCCTTCAAATGAATATCGAGATTGGTATATACAATATGCAATAAATTGGTTATGGTTGTCCCCACAAGTACAACAGCAACCAATCCCTCAGCACCAGCTAATCCCCGAGCACCAGCCAATCCCCCAGCACCAGCCAATCCCCCAGCACCATGAGCCACCACACCATGAGCCACCACACCATGAGCACCAACCATTCCCCCATGAGCAGCCATTCCCATATCATGATCCGTCATTCCCACTATACCATCCATTCCCACAATACCCGCCATTCCCACTATACCAACCATTTCCACAGCACCTACCATTTCCTGTGCCATTGCCACCCGCTCATCAGCAGGAGGGTGTTGCGTCCTTGCATGTTTCGAACGATGAGGTTGATCAATGGCTAAATCAACAGTCCTCACATGTACAGAGTCGACAGAGTCGGCAAAGTCGACATAATTTAGAACCACCTCGAATGTCCTTAGATGCAAGGGATAGCCGTTATGGTTCCAGAAGCATTTTGAGTCGAGGTAGAAGGTCTGTTGACAGCAGTGCCACTGGGCCATCTCATTCGGGGTTGTTTAGGGGAAATTATGAAATCAACATTGATGAAGCTCAGTCCGCACCTCGATGTCTCTTTGACCTGAATGAAGAGGCAGATGTACAGGAAGATGTATACCGACCAGTTGTGTCTGAGATTTCTTCGCAGCCAATACTATCTTCGACTGATCAATGGACACCAATGACGCAGTGGGTTCAAACAGAGCAAGGGATGGGGTTAGTGGGAACATCTACATCTGGCCATGTGGCAGAGCCTGAGGTTGCAGGAGACGATGGAGAAGGAGAAGAGGGTAGAATGGATGAGAGAGGAAGAGAGAGGCGTAGGAGAAGCAATAGCCCTCTCCCACACTGGATGAGAGGGTGGGGATGCAGTTTACGAAAAACTATTTCTGCTCCCATTAGATTGTCCCTTTCAGGAAAAAAGCCGCCTAAAGGAAAATAGTCATTGATGTAATTATTATTAGGTATAATGTATCTTTTTTTTATTGATTTATCTAGTTGGCATGCATGATTTACATTAATTCATGACCAATTCGAGTTTGGGCAAACTTTGAATATTCTTAGTACTAATTTTACTTTTTCCTATGTGACATAATTTCATACTTACTAATTAATTGAAATGTAGGCAGTCATATGATTTCTATATCAACATAATTCCAATTTCGAAAGGATTAAAATGGAGGTAGACTAATAAATTATTATAAACAGAACTACTCAGAAATCATAAAAAGAAAGAAAACATGGAAGTAAGCTAACAAGTCATTACAAACAGGACTCCTAAGAAATCATAAAAAAGAAACAAACATGGAGGTAGGCTAAGTCATTACAAATAGGACACTTAAGAAATCATAAAAAGTAAAAACAAACATGGAGGTAGGCTGACAAGCTATTACAACAGCACTATGAACTAGGCCCAGGAACATGCGGGCATCGGCTGCGACTGTGGCCCTCACCTCGACAAAGACCGCATCGTCGAGTTCCACGCATCTCACGCGAGTCCATTTCATTCAGAAAACGGGTTGATTTGGGGCGACCTTTTCCTGTGCGTTTCAATGAAGGATTAGGACAAATTCTTGGTCCTCTGTATCGGCGCCATGTACTTTCATTCCCTATCACCCCAAACTCTTTCTTGTACACTTTGCAAATTCTGTCAATTGTATAAATACTATCGACGTAAGGGTGCCAAGTAACTTTCAAGTATGAGCAACAGGCCATTACATGACAACACGGATATCTATCTATCTGAAAGTCACCACAATCACAATTCTTGTGCCTCAAATCAACTCTATATGCTTGTCCGCTAGATGGATCTTGAACTTGGAAAGTCTGATGATGTCTATTTGCTTGAGTGATGCGGAGGGGTCTAGAAGCCTGCTCGTTTGCTCGAAGTCGAGACATCACTGTTTCAGAGAAAACTTGTCCAGCATTTTTACGAGCATATGCCTCCTCACTTTTCCTTGTAAACAACTCGGCCAATCGAAAGTAGGTTGCTCTAACCAAAGCCGTAATGGGAAGATTGCGAGCCCCTTTTAATACTGAATTCACACACTCAACTAAGTTCGTGGTCATATGACCCCATCGATGTCCACCATCATATGCTAAGACCCATTTTTCTCGTGGGATTTCATCAAGCCAGGTTGTATATCTATCTCCACGTTCCAGTACTCGCTCATAATTAATATTGAATTGATGCTCCGTTCTCGAGTACCCTGCAAGATACAATATGCTCAGTATATTAGCTTTTAAAACTCACAGTCACATATCTATTAATTAAATATTAAAATGGAAATGTGAATTACCCATGCTCACAACCAATTTGTGCAGATAAGGTGCCTTAAATCTTCGTAAGAAATTGGCACCGATGTGCCTTATGCAATACATGTGAAATGCTCTCGGAGGTTCCTATTGACCATTGCTTCTCCTTATTGCTGCATTAATTGACTTGTGACGATCAGAAATAATACCAACTCCATCTTGAGTCACAACATTTTTGCGTAGATTATCCAAGAAAAAATACCAAGCATCTGCAGTTTCACCTTCAACAATAGCAAAAGCAATTGGCAATATGTTCTGATTGCCATCTTGAGCAACAGCAACTAATAAAGTCCCTCTGTATTTTCCATACAAATGTGTGCCATCAACTTGAACAAGTGGTTTGCAGTGTTTAAATGCTTTAATACAGGGGCCGAAAGTCCAAAACATACGACGAAAAAATCGAACGTCTGGAACTAGTTCATCGCCACGAAAAACCTCTACAGCATCCATCTGAACCACTGATCCTCGAACAAAGATCACACATTGCTACACACCACTGTGACAAGGCTTCATAGGAGGCTTCCCATTGGCCAAAAACTTTTTCAATTGCCTTTTGTTTTGCCATCCATGCTTTTCGGTATGTCACTGTGTAACCGTATCGAGATTTAATCTCTGCAATCACAGATTTGATCTTGAAAGATGGGTCAGATTCCACCATGTGCTTTATAAGTTCGGCAATTGTATCCGAATCTAATTTTGTGTGATCCTCGGTGAACCTTTCACCAATGCATGTGTGTGGGCCATTATACTTCCTGATTTCCCAAAAGTATTTATTTTTCCTAAAACTAGCCCTAACAAGCCATTGACAACCTGCCCCATACTGAGTGCATTTAGCATAAAACGTCAAAGGTTCTGACTCATACACTTTATAATCCACTCCTTCAGAAATACTATACTTTTTAATTGCTCAGATAATGACCTCTCTGTCACTAAATTGCATTCCAATACAAAATTCACCATTACTAACAGGAGGGGCACCTACGAAACACAATATGAAATAAAGAACAACTAATAAGTTAAAAGAAAGTAAATAAAAAGTAAACAGTAAGTAGAAATAAAATAACAACAACAAAACAGTGAACAATATGTGTATTTAATATATATAACATTGGATAAAATAAAAAATATACAAGCTTTATGAAAAAAAAAATAACATTCCACCAAATTAAAATTAAATTAAATCAATCAAATATAAAATTAATAAACACAACAAAACACTATAATAATAACTTGAATTACAAAAAGTGAAAATAATATAATAGTAATATAATAATAAACATGCATCAATTACAATCTTTTTCTAAAGAAATCTATAATAATGAATCACCATAAATATCTACATACCGACATACTCTGGAAACTCGGGTGCATTCATAGCTGCAAGATCCAAAGAACGCATGAAGGATGGCTCCCCAAACGGATGCTGAATAGCAACTGTATTTGATACATGCTCATCATCTGCTTCATCATCTAGTTCCATATCATCAGCACCGCTATCACTATTTTCATACTCTTCTGCAAATTCCCCCTCATCACTTTCACTATTGTTTCCTTCCCATTCTGCTTCTTCTTCTGGAAATGTGTGCGGGTGGGCTTCTTCCTCCTCATTGTCAACTTGATGGTTAAAGATAGGACTTGTTTCTTTGAAATCAACATACAACTCAATGGCTGATATTTTTGCTCGATGCTGGTGGTATATTTGAAACATTTGTTGCATGTGATCATCATTGCTGATTGAAATTGCTTGATACTGAGTGAACCCACCAAAAATTGATACCGGACACCTGTATGTTATTTTCTCCACTGTTTTTGGAGTTTCAGGATCTATACTTTGCTTAAGACCACTCTCTAACTCCTTAAATGACATAGTGCAAGGAATAAAAAAACATGTTGGATTCTCGCATACAAATGTGACACCTTCACTCGTATTTGTAACAATATTCTCATTGAAATATACTATTATATTTGCACTACTATCCATTTTTACCACTCTTTCTTACTCTACTCTCTTAATATTTTTTCCTCTCACAGAACACTTTTTTTTTTTACATACACTTTTTTTTTGACACACACAGATACTGTAGCTTTGTTTACCAACACGGAGAACTCATTGACACATAAAACTCACTAACACATCATAAACAGCTGGGTGGAGAAGAAGGAAATGGGTGACCAATTGACCCAAATAAAATTTCTTTTGAGACTACAAATAAAAAATATAAACTGAAATCATAACCTAAATAATTAGAAGAAAAAAGAGAAGGAGCTACCCAATTTTCATATACATTGTAACACTCTGTGTAAAAATACAAACAACTCTCTTTCGGATTTTAAAAGCCAATACTGAATGAAATGAGACGAGAAGGGACGGAAGAGGCTTTATATAGACATATTCTAATATTTTAATATTTTTTGAAATCTCGCCACTGGCAAGATTTTGTCTGAAATCTCGCCACTGGCAAGATTCTCTCTGAAATCTCGCCACTGGCAAGATTCTTCAAGCGGGTCCCACATTGCAGAAACAACAGACTGAAATCTCGCCACTACCACTATTATATATAGGGTATGGCGAGATTTTATTTAGAATTCCTTTTCCGGTTTTGAAAAAATGGGAGTGGCGAGATTTTTATTTTACCAGTTTTGGAAAAATTGGAAAAAAATTGGAAGTGGCGAGATTTCACTGACACCATACTATGCGTAAATTCATTCTTAAACCCATATAAAGGCATATTATAACTTCAAAACCAATACAGAAAAAAATGACCCCAGTGGGGGTGCCCGTTCAGAAAAATATATATATAATTTTTTATAAAAATTATAATAATTATTAGATTAGATGAAATAATACTATATAACCTATCAATTAATTTAGAAACTAATAATTATGACATCATGTTGGATATAATATTATCAAAAAGTTTCCGTTGCCTAGCATTTTTCTTAAATTTTCTATACTTTTTACATAAAAATGTTTAAATATGTTTTTATTAGTAAGAAATAAGTAATTTTAGTTTTAATTTCTAAAAGAATTAGTTTGTTTTGATTAAAATATTTTCAAATTATTTGGTACTAATACTTATCATTAGACTATCTATATTAAATATTAAACTAACTAATTGGATGTTAGATCATTCAATTCTATATAACAATATGCAATCATATATGATAGGAACAAAACCAATTAGTCTTATAATAAATATTTGAACCAAAATCAAATAATTTATCTTTCAATGACTAGCACTAAAATTTACTTTTTTTTTTTAAATATCAAAAACATATTTAAGCCTAACAATTTTTTTTCACATGATCCTAAAAACTACTCTTAGGTTGTCGTCTGAAATGTGTATGATGCGTGTGTGTGTGTATATATATATTTTTATTGTATTAGTAAATATAATCAATTCTTATAAATAATATTTATGTAAATAAGATGTTGATTGAATAAATAAAAATATTCTATATTATTAATGTATAAAAATTAAACAATTTTAATTATAGAAAGCAATGGAAGGAAAACTGAATTCTTTTCTATTAATATTTGATAAAGACTAAAAGAAATGTATAAAGAAAATGAGGGAAGAAGGTTCGCGTTGTGAAGGCACAGTGAAATTAGGTCATGGGATGCCAGTTTGGTTTGGGGTCCCTACCCGCAAAATATTTATTTGCGCGCCATCATGTTTTCCAACAACTTTTCCCTTCCGTATCGTAATTGAAACTTCGTGCGCAAGGACAATATTCCCCACTCAGCGAGGTGAATCTTGTTTTTACACGTTTCGTGGCCCCGCTTCATTCATTCTTTCTATGTTGTTTCTTCTCTTCCATCAACGAAGGGATCAGTGAAATGCGTCCTAGCTAAGATAGCTATATATATATAATATATATATATTAATATGACAGATTTCCGGCAAGTATCATTGGCTACGTTTGGCGTGGTTGACGGGATCATTGACCTATACTTTATCATCTAATCTAATTAAAGATTTAATTAAGTATACATGTGGAAGTGGTGGCGCCTTCTCCTTATTTGGGACCAAGAGCTAGGCAATTAAAGCTAGATATCTGATCATATGTATGAGTGCACATTCTATTCTTAATTTGGGTTTTGGATTGATGCAAAACTAAGCCGAGATTGATTGATTTCTGTTGGCTTTAATTTATTTTACCCTTTAATTTATGAATGCATTCTTTTTAGTTATATGTGGGCCGGGGTTTGAAAAACTCACGAGCAAATAAAATTACATTCTTATCACGCTAGCTATAAACTTCAGAACTACATGATTGTGTACAGAATTATTTATTCAAATCTGCTTTGTTTATCGGGATACATGGAATGCGTGCTGTATTTTGTACGCAGAGAACCATGGTTGCAATCAACTAGCTAGTCTTCTGCAAATCGAATATTTCTGTATTCTATCCAGCGAACCTTTTTATCTTTTCTCAATTAATTAGAAACAAAATGGCATATTCTCCTAGCACAAACATTTTTCAGAGCTACGGGGTGGCCAATAAATAAAATGACAAGAATGAAAAATGAAAAAGATAACACCCCCCCCCCCCCCCCAAGATTATTACCCACTGTTCTCTCGAAGATAAAGTGAAGGGGTATCTCGTTAAGCCAAGCCCTCTGCCTAGCTTATAGGCTGCTACGTTGACAATAAGAAATGTTCTGAACATATCCAAATTAATTTCTCACAATTTTGATTGCATAAAATTAAAAGACAATTGTTGTTCGTACAATACAATTTTGATTGCATAAAATTAAAAGACAATTATTGTTCGTGCAATATCTCTATCTGTCTTTTAAAATTTTAGCTGATGAAAGCTAAGGAAAAGCCAAATTGGTAGTTTGAGCTCAGCAAAAAAACCGTTGATGGGTAGTCCCTTAATTAAATTGGTAGTTACAGGGTAGCTAGAACATAAATATCGAATAGAATCGAATTAAATGGTCATATTCTACGACTTGACCTGCTACCATCCCTCATCTCAGTTGGGTAATGTTAGATGAACATAAAATTACATAATAAATATATATTATATACTTTATTATTATTAAATATAATAAGTGAGTGAAATATATGGTATAAGATATATGGTATGTATTTATTATGTAATTCTGTTATACAACAAACATTTTTCTCTTTTTTTTTTTTTTCCTTTCCTTACCGTACGTGTTCCCTGGTCATACGTACGTGCATCAAATAACACTGTCATTTGGCAACATAGGTATACATACATTTTACATACATAATTCTATACAGAAGAAATGAAATGATCTAATTAATCATTAACAAGTAGGTTTTAGTTGCTATAATTAATTAATTATAATACAAAGGCACTGCTGGTAGCCGCGGTGGTTTGGGCGGTGGCTTCTCCACGCTGACGTTAATGATGTTATCGGGACGCGAAGGCTGGCACGGGCATGGCATGGCTATGAACTTTGGCACCTCATCCCCTGGCATCAGCACCGGCATGCTCTGCCCCTTCCTTTCCTGCAAGAAAAAACAAACATAAAATGAACGAACATTCATTTATATCAATATAATTTATTGATTTTAAAAGATAATTATTAGACGACTTGAAAGAAGTGTAAATTATTAATCATCATTATTATCAAAAAGTTAGAAACAATAATAACCCACCATTCTGAAGTATACTACTACAGTACTACAAGTTTTAGCTACTGTAATCAGAGGCAGAAGTAGTGAATATAATCACAAATATGCTGAACTGATGTCGGGGTGAGAACTTATATGTCAAGCATATAAATTAAATTTTGATCATGCGTTTTAGTTAAATAAATCACATAAGAAAGTATATCAATATACAAATATTCAAAAAAAAAAAAAAGACTTTTCAATTGATATGTGAGGTAGGTACCGTGGAATGAAGGTTGGACTTAATGGGAGGTGAAGATTGGGAGTGGGAGTGTGGAGCAGGGGATTCAGGGTCTTGGTGGGAGAAAGATTGACGACGAAAAGAGCGGAGTTTGTCCCAGTGGTAGCAGCAAGAAAAGATGCCACTCAAGCTGAATATGATAATCAAGAGGAGCGCAGTGCCCAAGGGGAACCCCAGTGACGGTCGAGATGATGCGTCCTCGCGTGGTGGCGAAAGATCCTGACCCTCCATCATGCACACTACTGCCCCTTGATGACCACCTTCTTGATGTTGTTGTTGTTGTTGTGGTGGCTACAACACGTACTCATATGTGTGAGGAACAGATGAACAGGCCTAAAGAGGATGTGAAGAAAGAAAGTGAAATGTGATTTGGGGGTGTTGGGCTTGGGAGACGGATTCGTATTATATAGGCAGACTACGTTAGAGAGCTCAATGGAGAATGAAGATAGATGAATAGATAAAGAATTAAAGAGGAGCGGACTACACTTGGTGCAGGCGGCTACTTGTGAAGGTACAATTTTGACCCTTATGTCATGTCCGGGCCTTGGTACGGAAGGTCAGGTGGGTCCACTTATTTGGTTTGGTGATAGTGTTGGCTAGTGATCACGCCATCATGAGCCACCATCTATATGAGCACATTCCTGAGCCTAATATGAACGCTGCCTTTCTGCTTTCAAGTGGAGGAGGAATTAGCGAATGAATTGAACAAGGTGGCAAGAGGGGTGGCAATCGGGCTGAAGGCATGGGTATTTGCCTCCCTGAACTCGGATCCTGCAATTTTTGTCCGGATGGGGACAGGAACAAGGTTAAAATTTTTCCCATGGTGAGTTTGGGGGCAGGGTTAGAGATTATGCCCCAGTCCGGTGGGTCCCCGCTTCAAGAGGTATTTTTATAATTTCTAGTAAAAATTATATTTTTTATTAATTTTTTATATTTTTATTAACTTTTCTGGTGAAAAATATATTTTAAATGTACCCTAGTTTTACTCTCATCCCTTCTCACTTTCACTCACAATCTCAAACCCCTTCACTGCCTCACACACTCATGGCCACATCGCACACCAACCCCTTCATTGCCCCAACGCAAAACCCCCAATCTCACACAACCTCCCAATCTCGCTCACAGCCTCACACACTAACACACACATAGCCTCTTAATCTCACCCACACTACCCTCTCTTTCTCTCCAGTCTCCACTTTCACGGGCTCACGGTCATGGACGCGAAGAAGCACAACGGCGAACCGTGCGACAAGTTGCAGCCTGCAAACTAAGCTTCGAGTAGCATGATGAGCCTGCGACAGGCAACAATGAGCAGCACAACGAGACGACAACGGGCAACGACGAGCAGGGCGATGGACAAGTGACGTGCAGAGCGTGACAAGCCAGCGACGGCAACGGTGATGCGATCTGAGAGATTTGAGCCTGCGACATATTTATTGTGATATGAGAGATCTGAGCCGGTGACAACTTGTGGTTTTGCTTTTATTTTGTAAGTTAAAGTTGATGATTTAATGTTGTATAAAACTAAGGTTTTAAGATTTATGGTGTTGGAATGTTAAATTAACTATTTTTAGTGTATTTTTTTAATTTGGGTTATTTATTGATGATTTTCGGGTTGACGAGCTTTTTCCCTCCATTTTGCACATCCCCACATATCTCTATAGCATGCTAAAAATTATATAAAAGTTGATTTGAGATTTTCTAGTCATAATTTCAAAAATTTGACAGACATAAAAATGATGAGGACGATCCAACGAATCTATAAAAAAAAATGAATAGTACCTTTGCAGGTCCCGTAGGCCCGCCGGGATAGCTGAAACCCCAGAATTAGGGCTCGAAGATGCTCGAAATTCAGAAATTATAGGATTAAGATTAGAAATAAAGGTTTTATACCTAAAATCATTTTTCGCGCAATGTTTAATTTTTTGGGTACACTGTTTTACCCATTCGGTAAAATTTCAATTTGTGATTTTTACACCAAAAGAAAGCTTAATCCATAAGATTTGGATAGTGTCTATCCATTTTATCCAAGTTGATGGCTAAGATTCAATCTTAATTTCCAAGATCAAAACCTAGTCATCCATCTTATTTTCTTTTTGAAAAGAATTAGATTTAATATTGTATAATTATACAACCTAATCTAATAACATTAAGAAGCCACCAATGTTATCGTTTTGAAGCCACTTTCTCAGCCATGACCAAGAACCAAACAGCCACCATTTTTGTTCTTCAAGAACATGAAAAACTTGATTTCAAACCTCAATTTTCCTAGCCTAGAGTTGTTAAAACTTTCAACTTTCTTCACTAAACTTGTTTTACACCTCAATATCTACAAAACTAACCGATTGAAATTTCAGTTTTTACACCTTATCTCACTTTGAGACATCATCTTTTACTGCTAAGGAAGAGTTTGGAGTTAGTTTGAGGGCCTTGGAGTGAAAAGACCTCTAAAGCTCCAAAGGGTAGGTTTTTGAACCTCTTTTCCTTTCAAATCCCTTTTTTCTGTTTTACCGTCTAATTTAATTCGATATTTTTCGTTTTATTGGTTGATAATATGTTGATATTGATGTATTAATTTTGGTGAAGTGTTTGGATGATGTTAGAAAACTTATTTTGGCAAAACAAGTTTTGAATCATATGCTGGAATTCTTGGATTTGTACTGACAGGTTATAGTTCACAAATTTTCTGATATATTTGTTTTTTATGAGCTAGAAAAATTATATATTGAAGCTAACATCCTAAGGCAACTTCATGAGTTTCTTGGGTAAAATGACTTTTACTATTTTCTAAAAATGTAAAATCGAGACTGTTGCTGAATTGTCTAAATAGCCAAATCTGAAATACTGAATTTTGCTAATTTTGTTATCATAGCAAATGACTTATTTTTCCTTTGTTTTTACAGAGTGTTGCCAACATCTTGAGGTTTAATTGTGATTTTTCTATGAATTTATTGAGTCATTTGCTAGGGTTAAAATTATGGAATTATGACTGTTGGCTGTAAATAGGAGGTTTCTAACCTCCGAATTTGTCTAATTTTGTTAACATAGTTAGAGAATTCATTTTGCTCTGAAATTTTTACAGGACTTTATGGACACATTGAGGTGTCATGGATAATTTTTGTGACTTTGAAATTGAATATTTGATATGCAAATAAATTAGTGCTACAATAGTGTGAAATATGTCCATGTGTTCTATTTAGGCTAAGGCCTTACATTGGTGACATAATGACATTTAGTTCATGTATGATATATATGAATGCATGCTAGTGCCTTTAAGGATTAGTTTGAGGCATGATTGGAATCATTTTGTGAATGAAGGCACACATGTGCTTTATGCATGCATTTTGATAAGAAAAGTGAATGATGCATATATATGGCAAAAGAGAATGTATGAACTTCACTCGTGCATATTCTGACATAGAAGAAAACAGAAACAAGACTTAAGTTGAATTGAAGGGAAGGCAAAAGAGGAACATCCCTAGTGTGCATGTTCTGACATAAGAGAAAACAGAAACAAGACTTAGGTAGAATCGAAGGGAAGGCAAAAAGAGGAACTTCCTCCGATATATTATGAGTCGATAGAAGTATCGATTAGGAATATAACTGTGTGTGATTCAGAAATGGAATAAAATGAAGTCCGATGATCACGTATAGGAATGAGTTTAGTCCTAATAAGCAGTCTATTTCCTATATGTGATGTTATCCACTATAAATACCATTTGGTATAAACCATTCATTGTGGAGTTGTCCACGGGAGATACCCATTGGGTATAAACTAAGTCTTTTCTATGTCGATAAAGAGAAAAAAAAACACACTGAATTGAGTTTTGTAGTATGATATAAATTAAGTCTTTCCTATGTTGATGAAAAAAGAAAAATGCACTGAATTGAGTTTTATGGCCATAAATAGAACCAGGCCCATTGAAGATAATTTAACTGTAATTGGCACATGCATGGTTATATTATATTGAGTTATGTTGTTTAGCATTATTTCATATGATCTTGAGCATAATACTACCTGTGAATATAGTGAATGAACATTAAAAATAACCCACTTTGGAAGTACAATTTGGAGCTTTAAAAATGAACTATTGTTATGAAATACATTATCACTATTTTTCTAATAAACCGAAGTGGCTGGGGCGATGACGATGACATTATTGTTATGTATTTGGGGAAATGCCCTACTGAAAATTTTATAATTCTCATCCCCTATATTTTTTGTATTCCCGTGTCGTCTCCAGGATGAACCAGAGGACAAAGAGATTGCTGCATGAAAGGAAACAACTTTTTGTAGTTTAGTCGAGAAGACTTGCACTTGTTATAGTTAGTTTTATGTAAATATATATACTTGTACCTTTAAGAGACAACAGATATACTGTAAAGCTCTTAGAAGTGTTTCCTTTTATATTCGACTTTGTATTTCAATAACTACTTTGCTTATTAGATATATATATTTGATAGAACCACGAATTAGTTACTACACAATTTGACCGATATTTGCTATAGTTATTTACAAAAGGTTCACTAATTAATAAGTAATAACTCTCGAGTATAATGTTATGACTTAATAATGATGTTGTACTTGGGAGGGTGTTACAATCTCCAGGTGGAGATCGGGGATGACAGTGATTTTCTCCCCACCGCGGGGGTCAGGGTCGAGCTTGGGGACAATCATGGAGTTTCGAGGTGGAGAATGGGGAAGTGCCCGCACTTGCCCTGCCCCCATTGCCATCCTTGGGTGACAAGGTGTTCCCTTGATGTTTGTATCGAAAATTATATATTTATATATTAATTTTGACAATGAAAACAAAATGTTTAGAAGAAGAGTATGGTTGGTTGAAATGGTTCATATAATATGAGTAGTTTTATGTGGATATACAAATTATACATTGTGCGGACAAACTATTATTCACTATTGGGGTGAGATGTAGAACCCAAACTAAGTGGGATGTATCCCATCAATAATGAATAATGGTATATCGACACAATATCCCACAACTTATATGTCTAGACATCATTTCTCTTACAATAAAGAGTAGTGTTAGGTGTACAATTAAATTGCACAACAAATACACATCACACACTCTATCACCATTGGATTTGATGAATGAGTGGGATAAGTGAGGACCACACATCACATCCAATGATAATAAGGTGTATGATGTACATTTGTTGTACATCAAACATTATTGTACAACCATCATGAGTGAGAAGAGCTAGGCTCCATTTCCACATCCGAATGCTCCTCCCTGCAAGGTCAAAACAACCCACATAACGACAAAAAAACAAAAGAAAACAAATAATGTTTTGGTCATCATTAAAATTATATTCATGCCTTACTTTAATTTTTAAAATTAAAAATTCAATGACTTGATTTTCTAGCTACAGATTCAAAATGTGAGTTGTATCAATTCTTAGAATGACGTATTCTTGGGACTAATATGAATAACCCGAAAAGACTTACTTTAATTATATTTTGCAACACTAAGACTAAATTATTAAGGGTTTTGTTAATATACACTCTTAAACATTGGTTAAAGTTTTAATAGTGAAAAGTTTTGAAAATTTTCATACATTGAGTGCACATTGAAAATTTTATATTTTCAATTGAAATATTTCACTATTAAAATTGTAATCAACGTACTAAAAAGATTAATTAGCAAAACTCAATAATTGAAATCATTTAATCGTGTTTTAATTTAGAAGGAGGTTGCAAAAGGTGTTATCCGATCCAATACGGAATTGTGAAATGAAACTTAAAAAGGAAAAAAAAAAATCAGAGTTGTGGCAGGCAACAAATTGACTCTGAAACTGAAGCATCAATGGTTGAGAGGAAAAATGAATGAAGAATACAGTGCGGCTATTGGGAGGCATGAGTGTGTGTGCGCCGCCCTCTCTCAATCCCAAATTCTCACATGCGCAGCGCACCTCGTAGCACGTACTACATGATGATCCGGTGCTGCTGTGCTGGAATTTGGCTTCAGTCTTTACAGTTGCAGGATAAGATACTTATTGGAAGACAGTTTAAGGCTTACGCATGCATTATGTACCTTCATGATGCAACTAGAATAGAAGATCATCATCAGCCGTCAATAGCAGTTTGATAATGACTTGGACTTGAGAAAATACTCTCATATTTGGTAGATAAAAATTCTTTGCAAATGGATTTTTTTTTTCAAATTAAGAAAATAAACAAAGTTTTAAGAGAGCCTAAGATTTTTTTTAATTATTTTGTATTATTAGATTGATTGATATATTCTCTTTATTACATGCCATAAAGCATGCATTTATACTTAATTTTAATTTTCTATTTGATATGTCATGAGAAAAGATTGTTATAATGAACATATTAGGTATTTTTTAAAATAAAATAAAGTTATACTATAGAGATTAGTTATCAAACGAACCAACTCGGCCTTATTAAAGCTAGCTAATACTAAATAGTTATCATCTTCAATCGCATTGTTTTTTACATATCATAACACATTAATGACTCGAATATTTTTTAGTATGTTTATATCGTGAATTACTCTTGTGTGTATATGTGTGTGCTCTGTCTTTGGATTTTTGTGAGCCATTTTGTTTTTTTGCGTACTTCTGATAGTGTTATTTTTTGGTGGGAACTGATAGTGTTATTTGCTCGCTGCCATTCTTGGTTGACTTGAGCTTTTGTACTTTTGTTAAAAAAAGATTGTCGTGAGTCACTTTCATCATAATTTAAATATATTTTGATAAACTTTGTTACCTTTTTTATAAAATATTTGTTAGTTAATATAAATGTAGGTTTTTTTTTTTATATACTTTCATAAAAAGTTGAATTCAACCTTTTTAACCTTTACTCGGTCCTTCTTGTAGTTGCCGAACCTCGTACATTCGAAGCATTTTTAGTTCTGTTATTGATATATATCACCTTTAGGAAAATGATATTTTATCATCTAAAAAGCAAAAGTCCCATGTGATATTTACTTTACAATTATTAGATGAGCTAATAATCTCTACTCACTCAACTTAACAAATTCAACCAATTATAGTAAAGTGAATGTCAAAAGAGACATGATTTTTGGATGTCAAAATAACATTGTTCTTATTTTTAAAAACATTATATGGCCAGGTGTAAATCAAGTAAAAATAATAATTAATCAATTGGATATGTCGGGAGTGGATGAGAAGTGATTAATTATGAGAGTAATTAAAATGACAATTTTAATAGTTAAATTTGTACTTATTATTAACGTTAAAATATAAAGTTATATGATTTATTTTAAGTGATTAGGATTTTGATCCTGTAAAATGAGACTTAAAAATTTATATTATCCACTCTATTAATAGTATTCAATGACACTTCAATTCAACTCCATGTACTAAAATTTCAGAGTTACGTGCGTCATTAAAAATTTACACCTGAACACAATTTTATGTCAGATGATGGTCAGGTAAATTTTTTTTTTCAAAAAAATTAAGTGATGATTTTAAATTTTAATTTATTGATATCACAATCAAAGTTTGTCCGAATCTGTACTCCGCTGTTAATATAACTAATCATTTTTTGTTTATAATAATATAATTAATTTATAAACAAGTATGGAATGTAATGAGGTACATTTATGAGTGTGTTTATTTGAGATTTTAAAAGAAGTAATTATGAAAGCTAAATTTTACATATAATTATAAAAAATTGAAAATTATTTTTTTTAGAAGCCATTAATTTTAGCTTCTAAATAAAAACTAAAAATTGATTTTTTTAAATTTTAATTTTTTTTTATAAAATTATCCAGATATATGAAAATAATTTTTTTGGACAAAAAAATAATTATTTACCAAAATAATCAGAAATAAATGCAGGCAATTTTCTTTTATGACGATGTTTGATTGTGTGTATTGGCATAAAATGGGATTATGGGAAGATTTAGACCGAAATGGTGTTTTTTCCACACAAATCACTCATTAACGTTTTGTCACTTAAAGAGAGTAGCGCGCATTCAAATTATTGGGAACAAAATCGAAACTGTTACTAAAGAATCTCACTGTTCATGTTGCTCTCAAATCGCTATACAACGATTTGTCAACAAAATGCAACTGTTCCTGCAAAATCTTTGTCGAGCTACCAGTGTTCAGGTGTGTAAGGAAATCTGTTAAACTACAAAATCGCGGGGTAGCTATTTGTGAGGGGAACCCACTCGTGCGAATCTGGCCAGGTCTGCTGCCACCCACTCTCCAGCCACTCCTCCATGCATGCATGAATGATTCATTGAAAGGGAAAGAGGGATGAAGCTGTATAACAATCCTTCCACCACATACACTATCATCACCATACACCATTGCCATTAACAGACCCACATCCCATAACCTTCTCCATAGCTCAACCTCTCACATAGCCATTACCTCATGTAACAGCCACCATAAAATCATTATCACTCACCCATTACATTAATAGAACATAGAAACATTAACCTTAGACTCGTTAAACCACTGCGCATGAACCTTCAATCTCAGCCTCAAAATCAAACTTCAACCACCGCCATAGCAGCTGTCGGTTATCCACCGCATAGTCGCGCACAGCCCTGCCACCGAGTCGCCCTCCACCGCGACCTTGAAGCCAGTGAAGCCCCAATCCCGAAGCCCAGCACCATTGCGAAGCCTGTGCGACCCTGAAGCTCAGCCCAGCCGTTGTGATCTACAACAAGCGCAGCCGCCTGTGGTGGTCCTTTTCCTTTATTGCCCGCACTGCCGCTGTCCCTTGGCTTCTGCTCTGCTCCCAATTTGGGGTACAACCCTAAATATGAAATTGTTTCTTTGTAGGGCAGAACTTTTTAAGTCAAACTTGTTATTTTTTGGGTGTTAAAGGGTTGGACCTTTCAATTTGTTGGGCATTTTCAAAGTTTATGTTTCTTTTGAGTGACTTTTTTTTTTTCCATATCAGAAAAAGAAGATGGTTAGAAAAGATGAAACAATGGATCAAAGGCTTCATATTGTGCAGGAATTATAGGAAAGTTATTTTTTATTGTGTCTATAGCATTTAATATTAGTAAAATAAATAAAATGTGATTAGATCTAGGCTTATAATCTAAGAGTTTATAATTATGGTAACATTTATTTTCATTTTCCCATATTGTAGAATATATTTATTTGATAAAATCTGAATTTTTTAATTAATATTGTTGTTGAGGCTACCGACTCCAATAGAGAGATATGTATAGAAAACTTGACTTACATTAAGTTTTTTTATATTCATTTTACTTATTTTTATGAAGATAACAATTGAAAAATAATAAATAATTTATTTTAAATAATTAGTACTAAACAATAAGAAATTAATGTTATTTAAATCTATAAATTTTTTAAACTCGATTAATTAGTAATTAGTTTATTACTTTGTATTGCAATTGCTTTATTAGTGTTACAAATGTACTTAAAAGATGTGTTTGTAACAGGTAAATAGAGTATAGCACTCCCGCCATTTGTCTATTCCTGCAATAAAGTTGACAATAGTTCACCACATTCAACGGGCCAGTTTATACCGTTGTAATATCCCGAAATTGAATTCCTTTAAGAAAGATAAGCCTAAACTTAAGAACAGTTGGATAAAATTTTAAAGATATTTAAATACTTAAAAAAACACAAAAAAAATGTTATATATAAAATAAATAAATCAAATAATGAATAAATATAACTCTCCATTTTAAATTTATGTGAAATAGCAACCATCTAATATCTAAATTTTAAAAGAAAAATATCAATCCCAAAAAGAAAAAATAATAATGTTGTGTATCAGTCTTTTTCCATATTAATGTCTAGTTTTTATTTGAATTTGATATTTAATCTTTTTATATAATATGATATTCAGTTTGCGTTATGGTATTTGATTTTTTTAACTTTGAAAATATTATCTTATCAAATCTATTAGATTCAGTATTGCTTATAATTATCGTTAATATTTATATTTGTATCATTGTTATATAACATATATTCGTTAGGATTACAAGAGATGAAATATACTATATTTCCCTTTTTCATATATGCTCTTTAAAAATTGATTTTAGTATAATTACTATATATTTATAATATAATATAAAGTTTCAGTTGTGATATTAGTTCATTCCTTTTATTAGATATTGTAATTATTCTATAAGGATTTGACTATTAGTATGTATGTGTGTGTGTGTGTATATATATATGGAATATTTCACAGATATAACTTTCATAATAATGATATTTATTTGAAGATATTAGATATTATTTATATTTAACACGTATTATGAATATGATTTGTTACATATTATAGAGAATTATTAGATATTCTTAAGAAATTATTAATTATTAGAATTGAGTGCAAAATTTGTTCATCATGTAAATTATTGTTGTTGTTGTTGTTATTCTTGTTGTTGCTATTGTCGTCATTGTTGTTATGATTATTATTATTATTATTATTTCAAAAGAGAAACAAAAACATAATGTGAATACCCCAAGATATGTGTTATTTGTTTTAAAATTCCCATTAGCTTTTCATTTCAATATACATACAGATATATTTATGATACAAAAGATAATTAAGAGATACGTTAAAGTAGTTTAAATTTGAATTATCCAAGTAGTTACAAAATAAATGATTAGATTTAATCTAGATATTATCCTTATCTCATCGTTGCCTATATCACACAGTTAGTTAGAAAATATCTATAGAAGACCTTTAACATAATCTTATCCTTACATTATCAAAGTATGACCCCTATTCAGTATTTTACAAATATCTTGAGTTGTAGATGTCCGATTGACGTGATTTTTGTGGCGTTAGAAAGCTAACAGAATTACCTATAAGTGTTATTTCTAGTCTTGAGGTCAAATTCTAACCACAGTGGAAGTTAAATACTTACAAAAGGTTAAAACGAAAAAATAAAAAGAGAAAAACGAAAAATAGAAATAAAATAAAGAAAATAAAATTTGTTACAAATATCTTTCATCTCTTGCTATATATTTGACACATTATTGTCATCCTAAAAGAATTTTAGGAACCCTAGCTGTCCAAGGAATTTTTCCCTAGAGAGAAAGACGTAATTTCTCTCAACCCTCTTAATCTCTTCCGGTAGGTGCTTTCATCCATATCCTTATATGGTTATGAGTATAGCAAATCTTACATTATTATGGTATAGTTTTCTCTTATCATTCAATTCCAAGTCATTCCTGATTCTTGTCTATAATTTCATGGCAGTTAAGAGTGTCATTCCAATTCCCCAGTATCATGTAGGCAGTGGTCAGGTACTCCCGGCAACAAACGGTGAGTAGGTTTAAGCTCATGGTCATACTTTTGATAATTATTAATATTATTTTAGCATTGTATAAATTATTTATGAAATTTTAGAATGACTTATGCCAGATACATGCTTTCACGGATTATGCCAATTTTCAGAAAAAATTATTGTTTTTCACAGTTATCATGAAAACCTTATTTTAGAAAACTCATAGGAGCATATTTGATTTCCTTGCATGTTATAGAATATATTTTTCTGAGTTTATGAAATTGTGAGAACTTAGTTTAATGTTTACAGCAGAAATAACATGTTCTTCAGACTATGGATTTCCTATAAAGATTTTAGAACATCAAACATAATTTATTGAAAGTGCTGAATAAAGTATAATTCATAACAATTGTCAAATACATACTCTATTGGCTTTTGAAACCACTATGTCTACAAGCTGGTGATCCCTTGGTCATGATTTTATAACCTCAGTTATGCTAAAGTCAGATTGTTAGAATATAACAATTGTCATATACATACTTTGTTGGCTTTTGGAATCATTATGTCTACAAGTTGCTGATACATTGGGCATGATTTTAGGACCTCAGTTATGCTAAAGTTATATTGTTAGAATTATATGAATTCAGAGCTTTCAGATTTATTTAGTTTAATTGCAAGTTATTATTATTATTCTTTTATTAGTGTGAAACAGAATAGCGAGTTAACGATTGCTGGATTGATCGTTAACCTTGGTATCGTCCGTCAGAAGACTAGTTTACCCACATTAAGGAACCTAGTGAGGTGTCCATTATGGGATCTAGTTCGGTGCCTATCAGATTAGCCATTGGCTCATATTTAGCTATTTAACTCAGATATTTATGTACAGAATAAGTATTGCTTCTCTACTAGTTATTGCGATGATTTTAGATAAATTGTTTTTTTAGTTGAGTTATATGAATCTAAATATATAAAGTGTTTTATAGCAACTGCATGTATATATTATGTATTTTGTTGTTGTCGCATGTGGGTTGTGAGTGGAGGCTCGCTCACTGAGTTTTGATAAACTCACCCTTCATTTTCCTCCCCTTTATAGTTATAGATGCAGATTCAATTATCATTCAGACTCAGTCTTAGTAGCTTTGCAGCTGTTCTATTGGTGAGCTTCGCTTTGTAGTGAAGTTTAAATTAGGATCATGTTATAATAGAGTGCTTCAATAATGTGCAGGCAGGATCCTCGAGCATCATTTAGCATGTATGATTATTTTGAAATTGTGTTATTTTATCATAATGATATTTTATGTAATTTCTCTAAGGAACACAACTTAAGATTATTTATTTCAGTTATAGGTTTGGAACATTTAGATTAATTAAATATTTTATTTATTTTATTAGTAAATTTTATTAGAAGTTTTGATGAATTTATTTATTTAATTAATTAATTTTTCATGATTTATTATGATTATTAATTTATTAATTTACTATGCATGATTTCATGAAATTATTTTCAGAAGGCTTCTATAAAGGACGATATCCCTTATATGCCGGTTATGGTTTTTGGGTCGTGACAACCGTGTTTCTCAACTAGTGGATATAGAATTGAACAGACCTCTAATTAGTGCTTTGGTGGAAAGGTGGCAACCAGAGAGACATACATTTCAACTCCCCATGTAGAGAGTGCACAATAACAATGGAAGATGGTGTACTTCAACTTGGACTCCCTGTCCATGATGAAGTTGTCACTGGATCTAACATCGATAATTTTGACACAACACTCCCTTGGTATTGTAATCATCTGCTTTGTGGTGTGCTTGGACCACGAGATATTGATGGCAAGGCACTTAAATTAAGTTGGCTGAGATACCATCTTGCATGTCTTCCTTTTACAACTAAGATGGAGATACAATTTCATGCTCGAGGCTACATACTCTTATTATTGGCCAATTTTATTATCCCAAACAAGAGCAATTCTGAGGTACATACAAAGTACCTTCAATTGCTTGAAAATTTAGAGTAAGTCGGGTCCTACAATTGGGTTCGACTTGCCTATTTGTGCTATAACGGGCATTGTGTCGTGCATCTCGTAAAAAAAACAACCGATATCAACGGCTGCATGGTTCTATTACAAGTATGGGCATGGAAACGACTCCCATTTTTGGCTCGAATTCCTAATGCACTGGGTCTTCCACTTTTAATGAGGTAAAATTTATTTAATTTTTAGGGAGGGACTATTATCATTCCTAAATATCTATTGCCACTAAAATGATAGTTTAATTTTCTAATCCTTGTAATAATTATTAAACATAATAATTATTTAAACTTACATATGTATAACTACTAAATTATTTTATTGAACTATTTTTAGTGCATTAGTTACTTAAATATGTAACAATGAACTAATATTTAAATAATAATAATAATAATAACAAGTAAAATGAATAATAATAACAATAATCCATTACACTTGCTATAAAACCATTTGATACATTAACTTAGTTACATGTTCAATTTTTATTTACATTTGTTAATTTGTTTAGAAATATTAAAATATAATTTATCTGATGGAAAATTAATAATTTAATATTTAATATTGTTAATTATGTAAAGCCTCTAGGTGTTATTCATTTTTATTTAGTATTTTCTTTAAAAAGTGGTTATTGTTACATCATTTAGATAGTTATTATTGTTAATGTTGTACTTGATTAACATAATATGTCACAATTGGCACCAAGCATACTATCCAAGGGACAGATCGCTCAGAGATCTTAAAACACTAAGACAACTTATTGATAACATGGGAGTGAGGTATAATATATAAAATAATTTTTGATGTTTTGTAATATATCAATTTTTTAATATTTAATTGCATATATTTTTTTTTTGCTGATACAGATTGTGTGGCAACCATACAGAAATGCTAATGTTGATACACTTATTCCAGATGATCTGCGATCCGAACACCAACAGTGGTTTGTCGTGGCATCACTTTTGTGCTTTGAGATAAAGGAGTGGCACTTAATTAGCTGATCGCATTATGTGACAATTTGGGTATATGATTCCTATCTAGCCCCCGAATTTAATTGAATATCATAATAAAGATTTCATAGGCAAAACAAGCAACTAGAGAGTACAATCACTACTAGAAATTCATCAAATAGTGACCGATTTTGTGACCGAAATAAATCGGTCACTAAAATAATTAATTAGTGACCGAATTAGCGACCGAATTAAACCATCATTGAAAATGAAAAGGGTGGAAAAAATCGGTTACTAAATCGGTCACTAAATCAAATTAGCGACCGATTTAGTGACTGATTTTTATTTATACAATAACACCTTTATTTCACGATAATTGGTCACTAAATCGGTCACTAAAATTTCAATTAGTGACCGATTTAGTGACCGATTTTAATTTATATGATAAAACCTTTATTTTATACAAATCGGTCACAAAATCAGTCACTAATTGAAATTTTAGTGACTGATGTAGTGACCGATTATTGTGAAATAAAGGTGTTATTGTATAAACAAAAATCGGTCACTAAAATTTCAATTAGTGACCGATTTTGTGACCGATTTTTATTTATAAGATAAAATTTTATGTTATAAAAATCGGTCACAAAATCGGTCACTAATTGAAATTTTAGTGACCGATTTAGTGACCGATTTTTATTTATATGATAAAACCTTTATTTCATATAAATCGGTCACTAAATCAGTCACTATAATTTCAATTAGTGACTGATTTTGTGACCGATTTTTATTTATACTAAAGAACCTTATCTTCATAAAAATTGGTCACTAAATCGGTCACTAATATTTTATTTAGTGACCGATTCAGTGACTAAAATTGCGGTTACTAGTTTCATTACATACATAAAGCCACAGAACCCTAAGTGTTCCCCCCATCTGTTTGCCTTACCTCTCCCCAAGTCCCAACCGCCGCCTTCACCTCCTCTCCCAGCAATCGACCTCACTGCGAGCTCCCTCGCCGCGAGCCACCCTCCATCACGAGCCCCCCCGCCGCGAGCCACCCTTCACTGCAATCTAAGAGGGACGCCCCCGCTCCGCTCGAGAAGCCGCCCTTCAAGATCTGCTTTGCCACAGCTCTGCTTCCTTGCTTCGCCGTCGATCCACTTGTGACGCAGCCCCTGCCACCGATCCTCTCGCGATGCAGCTCCTTCCTCCACTCCGCCACAGCTCTCTCTCTTCTGTTTCTGTTTAGGTTTCTCTTTGATTTCATCTTTGGTGACAGATTGGATCTGACATCGTACATTCGTTTTAAGTGTGGAATCCCCGAGCTCAAAGAGGAGCTCAATTCTCAGTACAAGGTGATGGTTCTATTACATACTCTCTCTCTCTCTCTCTCTCTCTCTCTCTCTCACTTTGATTGTTGTTAAATCTTGAGCAAAGGTGATTGTTTTCAATTTTATCCAATAAATTATTTGGTAAGTTTTTTGTTGTGATTGTGAACCTTGCATATATTATTATGTTTCATGTTTTGCAGGACAAAAGGAAAGATGCTGTGATGAAGGTTATTGCCGCCGTGACTGTTGGGAAAGATGTCTCATCGCTGTTCACAAGCATCGTGAAGTGCATGCAAACAGAGAATTTGGAACTCAAAAAGCTTGTCTACTTATATCTAATCAATTACGCCAAGAGCCAGCCTGACCTGGCCATTCTTGCCGTGAATACATTTGTGAAGGTAACAACCTGTATCACCTCTGCTTCATGTTTATATAGTTACTTTCTTATTCTTTGCATTCATTTATTTTATTTCATGGCTTTGTGGGTTTCCTTGACAAATGACTATAGTCATCCCAAATCCATAAACACTGATTGAGTATGGCAATTTTCCGAGGAAGATCATTTATTTGGAAAGATAGCTTAGTATAGTGACGAATTGAATATTCTACCCCTAACCTCATCTGATGTTGTGATGGTGCATTTCTTTTTCTCATGTCATCTTACAAAATGATTTACAGGTATCACAAGATCCAAATCCTCTTATTTGCGCCTTAGTTGTGCGTACAATGGGCTGCATTCATGTTGATAAAATTACTGAATATCTTTGTGATCCCCTTCAAAGATGCCTAAAGGTACTTACTTGGTGCTTGCTATTACAACTTACATGGATCTATAGGTTTGAAATGCTTCTGGATTTGAGTTCTTATTGTTTTGACAACAGTGCTGAAGTTTTCTTTTTGTCCTGTTGAGAACTCTTATTTGTATATCACATTGTGACAGGATGATGACCCATATATTCGTAAGACAGCAGCCACTTGTGTTGCCAAACTTTATGACATAAATGCATAGTTAGTTGAGGATAGGGGTTTTTTGGAATCCTTGAAGGACTTGATATCTGATAATAATCCGATGGTTGTAGCTAATGTTGTGGCAGCACTTAGTGAAATTTAAGAAAATAGTAGTAGGCCCATCTTTGAGATCATTAGTCACACAATGGCAAAGCTCCTTACTGCTTTAAATAAATGTACAAAGTAAGTTTGGTGTGAGTGTGCTATGTTAACAAGCTCAATGGGCCAAAGAGAGATACATTAATTGGGACTTACAACTACATACTGTATTAAAATTTTCTTTCTTATTTCCGGTTTCATATCGTCAAAGACTGCTTGGCAACTCTAAACAAATCTATGCCCCTCCCTTTACCTTGCAAGAACAACCATATACATAATCTTATGATAATTAATGTAATCATTTGTTGATTTTCTTGTCTGCTAGAAAGAATCTGGAGTTTTGGCATGGTAGTCATTGAGTGTGCCATAGGAAGGTTTCCTTGTATAAGATATGAAGATCAGCAAAGCTGGCCAAGTTCTCACGAGCTTGTGAAAGCAAATGTGGAAGCCCTCCATCTTTTGCTCCACCTGTTTAGTTCTCTCCAAAACTTATCTTCATTTGTGTCATCCTGGTAATTGGTTATACATGTTACTTTTTGCTTGCTTTGTTTCAATATTTTATATGCAACAAGTTTGATTTAATCATAAGTTTTATGAATTTTAATAATTTGAGCTAGGAGAATATATAACTAATTTTTAACTACAAATAATTAGCTAGTTTCAATATTCTTGAATTTTATAATGACATGGGATGAATCTCTCTTTTATTTCTTCATAATAGTGAGGTCCCTGTATTGCAAATTGGGATCTTGAAAACTTATTAAGGGCTTGTTACTTCTAGCAATCCAAATTGGAACACTTCAGGATTTGGATAATCTACTTTCACAAACCCACGTGGAAGGCCTGTTATAAGAGAAAAATTAAAGTACAGGGGGAAAAAAAATGTTTTGAAAAGAATGATACACGCAATGCAAGAAATAGGATCATATAGAATTTTTAAGAAAATAAATATAATGGGTGTAGTGAAAAAAAATTGTGTCAGTCTCTCCTAAAGTCATATAGTAAGTCTTCAATATCCTCTAAACTAGACTTGGATCCTTTTGTCCCCTCGTGAAATCATTGGCTTGTTTTTATTTTTTTTTCATGATTGTTTCTATTGCATTAAATCAAATCATGATTGTTTCTATTGCATTAAATCAAATCATGTCAGTTTTAACTTTTAACTTAAAAAACAAGAATTTTATTATGGTAAAATTAATTATCATCTATATTAATAAATTCATTTTTTTTCTCGTTATTTTGTAATTTGATATAGATGACACAGCTTTGAATTTTCCATGGCTTTTATGACCTTTTTTTAACTTATATATTTTGCTAAAAGGCTTGGTTTTTAGTCTCTTAATGCAGTGCGCAGTACATGTCTTAAGGCTATGAAATGTCTTAGTCTCACTAGGATTATGACTACTAACTATTTCAGTTTCAGTTTTTTAATCTGCAATGACTAGCAAAGATGCAATTGGGGAGGACGGGGAGGAAGATGGTGATCAAGATGACTTGAAATGAACTTGTATTATAATTCATGTTTGTAATTCGAATTGAATATTAGTCAATTATATGTTTATTATTCTATTTTGACTACATCATTGATGTATTCTTTTTCATGTTTGTTGGTGATGATTTTTTGGATAGCATGTCTTTAAAACTGGGATTAAAAAATTTTACATTAATTTTTTTAAATCAGATTGAAATTTGTGACTGATTTTGCGACTAAATTTTCATGGTTTTATTTTAGTGACTGATTTAGCAACCGAATTGATAGTGATAGGAATTTCAGTCTAATACATTTAGTGACCGATTTAGCGACCAAAAAAATTAAATAAGTAATAAAAATTTAGTGACCGATTTTTCGGTCGCTAAAAGTCAATCAAGCCACCAACTTGTTAGCAATTGGAGGGGCTAAAAATCGGTCGTTAAATCGGTCACTAAATGTTAGTGACCGATTTTTCCGTCGCTAAATGTTAGTGACTGATTTTTCGGTCGCTAAAAGTCAATCAAGCTGTTAGCAATTGGAGGGCTGAAAATCGGTCGCTAAATCGGTCACTAAATATTAGTGACCGATTTTTCGGTTGCTAAAAAATTAGCAACCTTGGTTTTAGCCACAAACTATTTCGGTCGCTAAATCGGTCACAAACGATATTAGCGACCGATTTGAAGAAATTAGCGACCGATTTTTCGGTCACTAATAGCCAATTTTCTTGTAGTGAATATGCACGGTGGATGGAAATGTGTGATGATCAAATGAACAGAAGAATACAGGGTGAGCTCATTATTGATTATCACTCGTCCAATAAGTACCGGGCATGGTATGATTCTCATACAATAGGTCCTCTACAATTATCCGGTCTAGTTCCCCCTATGGAAGAGAAGAGGTACACACGAGCACCACCTGTACGGCACAAATCAAGTGCTACCCTACAGAGGAGTAAATCACATACTCCTTTTGGAGCTGGTCAGGTCCCCCCTCCACAGAGCACATCATGCACCCCCTCCACAGAGCACATCATGCACCCCCCTTCGACCTATTGAATAACCCAATCTCTTGGTTTTTCACATGGTCAACATACAACTATGGTGCAAGATCCACCTCGATTATCATATGATCCGGCTGGATACCATGATGGATCCATATCTAGTGAGACGATGTCTAGCGGGAGAAGGTTCGTTCACTTTGGGACCACGCGGGCTAGAAATGTCATGGTATGGAGGAATGTATGATCTTGATATGCTACCATCTGAATAAATGTACATTCCACATGTGCCACCACATACACAGAGTCCTCATGCACATGTATTATCCGATTGTAATGCGATGACGGAAGCTGACGTGGAGTTATTGGTCCAAAGTTTTCAGGATTCCGAGACATTGAGTTAAAGGCTAGATCTTGAAGGTGAGGGAGGAGAATATGCATGTGGGGGAGATGATGGTGAGGGTGATGAAGACGAGGGTGGGGGTGAGGGCGAGGAAGATAAGGGCGAAGGTAAGGGCCATAGGGGTGAGGGTGAGGGCGAAGGCAATGACAATGACAATGGGGGTAGAAGAAGACGGGGTCTCAAGGGGAAATTAGTTGATTTCGTTGAGCGTAAATTAAGGAAAAAGAAACTAGTGCCGCCTGAAATGTTTAGCTCACCACCATTTCAGAGAGATAAAAGAAAAGGGAAGGGGAAAGGAATATGATATATCTTTGTAAATGTGAACTTCTTATTATGTTGTATTAGTAGCTTAGTTATCTTGTTAATTGGCCCATTATGATTATGTTATTTTTATTAACATGTATAATCTAAAAAAACTCAAGTTATTAACATAATTGGTCTTTTATTATTATGTAATTTTTATTGGTATGTATAATCCAAAAAAAATCTAATTATTAATATAATTGGCTCATTATTTTTATTAGTACGTGTAATCCGAAAATAACTTTAGATATAAACATAGTAATTTACCATTTTTATTAATTAAAAAATTAATTTTTTTTTACATACAAATCGCTACATAGCTATTTGTGTTAGTAATTTGTGTAAAAAAAACCATATTTCTCGTAAACTTCGTAAATTTCAATAACACACTTAAACCACTACCATTTATTCATATGGAAAATAATGACGCACAAATGCGCTGTATCTGTATTATATTTGCAGTTCTAACAAATTGTGCTGAAATATGCAACATCTAACATGCATACTTTCTAATAACTACAATAACATTGAGAAACTAAACAAGCAACAAAAGAACGAAAAACACCGACAACACGGCAACAAAATCTTGTACTCTCTGATTGATGGCTATGTAAGTCGTTGCAGTTAATAGTAATGGAAACTGTCACCGTCACAGTAGATATGTCGTGTGGAGTTCAAATACTTACTATAATTCGGGTGCTTTAATTAGAAATAATTTTCCAAATTATGAGTTTAGAACACTTCGCTTCTTGCATCCTTTTCTAAATGTTTACTTTTACGTTTGATAGTTACATTAGTTTGTCCCTCCCACTCTTCCCCTGTATATATCGGACGACCAAGAGCAAATAATAATGAACGAAATTTTGGGCAAGCCATCCCATGCCGTGACGTATTGTGTAGTCATTGTTATTCTAGTGCCACAGCATTTATTAATCTATGTCGAGAGGGAGAATTGGGGGAAAGAAGCTAGGCCGTACGTGTTCAATATGTTAGTCAGCATGCGATGGAAATCTTTATGTGCTGATCAAATAATATCTCAAACCTGAGTGTGGTCGAGCAACAGAGGCTCGTTCACGCTCAACCAAGGGTTAGGGGTTCGATCCCTATTTTTGGGAATGAAGAAGTTTCTTCGGGCCAGCTATACCACCCTTTGAGATGCCCACACAAACTGGTGAAAAGATTAGTCACCGTTACAAGCGGTAGATACCTTAGAGAGATAAAAAAAAATCTCATTTCTTTTTTTTAATTATTTATTGATATATGAAAAATATATATTATATATTTGACAACTCATAATTTTGTTAGTTTATTTTTATTCTTATTCTTCTACGTGATAATAAATAATCGAGAAGATAGGAAAAAAGACATCATTTACGGACAGAATATTTCTATCCATTCAGCATGATGAAGGAAAGCTAGGCAATATGCAATATATTGGCCTCACCTTCATTTCCTTTATTTTGGTGCGTCTCTTTAGCTAATTTTGAGAAGTTACTTGAACAATTCTCAAGTATTATGACCGTAAAAGAAAATATTTATTTTATTTTATTTATTAATTAATATATTGACTATTATATTAAAAATACAAAAAAATTGGAAAACAATAGTGGATTACAACACTAATAATATGTTAATTAAAAAATGAATTGAGTAATTATTTTTTCTTAATCTCATAGCACATGACAATTTTTTAAATTATTTTTCTCCTTAAAGTAACATGTATCTCTCCACAACTTGAGTATTAGTTAGCTGGAGCAAGTGGAGGCTAGCTTGCTTGCCAAGTAGGGTGACAACAACAACAACATCTATATGATGCAGATCTATATCTATACACAGTACTATTGTTCCTAAGCAAAGAGTGGGTTCTCACGTGGATGTTCTCAGCTCCCTGAAATGCCGCCAGGGATATGGCCCATGGGCCATGGTTCTATCCTATCCTTTGCAGCTTACTGAAGAAATTTTCTACATTGTATTTTAATTTCTTATTTTTTGGTACACTGAATTTCTATTTTACATATATTCATAATTGGATCCCGGGACCATTAGGAAGAAACTGAAGAGGATATTTTATGTACCACTTTTTGGACTCATAGCTGTGTAATTTGGAAAAGAGCATCTATCTGAATTCTCTGCTTTGTCTCGCAATGTGCACGCAAATGTTTTTCGTGAAAGCCTTGCTGGTCACTTACTGTGATGCGTCCTTCGCTAATTGGGACCATTGCCGTGATATTGATGCCCATTATCCACAGAAATATAATTGATACTTCCACTTCACCCAACCGTTGCCTAATATATCCATATATATAAGCACTTGTCAACAGCCACTAACCTTATGTTATGAATTAATAGTATTTAGGGTCGTGTTACGATGGTCTGATTCTTGTTCTAGACCAATGGTCCACGTACACCTCATAATCGTTAAATCATGTATTTATGACATCTTATGGCCAAGACGCAACTCACTTGATTTTATTTAAAAATTAATAGTTTAATACTAAGGACACCAATCGGTGGTTCAATTGCGCTTGTACCTCCAAGTTGTCAAGTAGGCTGCAACTGAAATCAAATTATTAGACGTTCTTGTGTATTATTTTTTTTCTTAGTGATCTTTCTTTCTTATCAACACATTATAAGATTAGGAAATCGAAGTGTTTACGCTTGTCACCCAATTAATTATGACTAAGTAACTAGTCTATGCTCTATTGCGCAAATTTATAAATTTATCTCCCGCTGCGTGCATTAGTACAAGATTTTTTTCCCTTCTTAGTTAATTAATAGAGTAATGATATTTTAACACCAAAAAATAGACACCCACTTT